>PVLA01003863.1:8839-26578 GCA_004027455.1 Hydrochoerus hydrochaeris | reverse complement strand
TGGCACCTTCCTTTGCCCCCCACCTGAGGATTATCTACTTGTTCTGCAACCAATTTTTTTCAGTTGTGATGGACCATAGAGCTTCCTGCATGCTAGGCAAACACTACCACTGAGCTATACTCCAGCCCTAGAACACTGCCTTAATGGCCGCTGCTTTAAAATCTACAAATCTGGTAAGATAAACCCTCCAACCTTATTATTCCTTATCTAAACAGCCTTAGCTAATCTCTTTCTATCTGTGTACACTGTAAAATCACTCTGTCAGGGCTGGGGGTTTAGCTCAGTGGCATAAGTGCCTGCCTTGCAAGCGTGCTGTCATGAGTTCAATCCCCGGTATCAATCAAAAAAAAAAAAAATCACTCTGTCAACCAGGTGGGTGGCACACACCTGTAATCCCGGCACGCACTGTAACCCCAGCACTCGGAGGCTGATGCAAGAGGATCGTTGACAGTTCAAAACCAGCCTAAACTGCATAGCAAGACCTGTCTAAAAAAAAAAAAAAAAAATCTGTAGGTCAATTTAAGAAAAATTAACATCTTTACAATATCTAGTTTTCATAGTACATTTTTATTTACTTAAGCTTATTTTCTCTCAGCAATATTCTGATTTTTCCTACACAGGCTTTGCATAGATTTTGTTAAATATACTAAGAACATCATGTTTGGGACATTACTGTACTATAAATTCTATCTTTATTTTAAAGAGAACAAAAAAAATAGAACAAAGCAAATCAGAACAAAACAATGCAAGCAACACAGGATTTCTAAACAAAAATTGCTACCATAATGTCTTGTTTTCTTCGAAATAGTTGTCCATATCTTTACACACAATGAATTCAAACAAAACAAAATAGTATAAAACCGATCAAAACAAAAGAATGAAAGCATTACAGGCCTTCAAAACCAGACAATAGGAAAATCAACAATGACTACCATAATGTCTCTTATTCTCTTCGAAATAGCTGTTCATACCTTCATACATATTGAAATCAAATTATAGTAAACAGGCTAAAACCAATCAAAACAAAGAATTAAAGCATTATTGGACTTCAAAACAAGATGATAGAAAATCAGCAATGGCTACCATAATGTCTCATTTTCTTCAGAGTAGCTGTTCATATTTTCACACATAATAAATTCTCTCTCTCTTTTTTTTTTTTTGATACTGGGGATCGAACTCATGACCTCACACTTGCCAGGCAGGCACTTATGCTGCTGAGCTAACTCCCCAGCCCTGTAAACTCAATTCTTATAAACTATTTAGAAGATCTAGGCATGTATAAGCCTATACACATACATCTATCCTTTCTGTATTAGAGGGAAAAAAGCAAAACAGCAAAATACAAGAATAACAAGAAATAAAAAAGAAAAATAACAAAGAGCCCAAGAAATAACAATATAGGCTTTCAAAACAAGGTGAAAGGAACATAACTAAAGTTATTATTTTGCATATTTATCTTCAAGAGTTACTCAGATTACCAGATATAAACATGCAAAATTGATCTAATCCTATGAATGTTAACTGTTTTGTTCCAAGAACTAATGGAATTGCTAGCACAATCATCTTAGCTATCTTCTGTGTATATACAAATTTTTCTTTTTTCTTTTCCCTTCCTTTTCTCCTTTTCCTTATCCAATTTATTTTTCCCCCTTGAGCAGTTTCTTACCCTTTCACAATATTCACTGAAGATTTTGTATTTTATTTACTCTTTCAGTTACTTACCCTAGGGAACAATACAGTATTTACACAAGTTTGATTTATTTCACTTATGAGTATGGTCTCAAGTTACATCCATTTACCTATAAAAACATTAATGTGATCCTTTTTATAGCTGAGTAGTACTCCATTGTATAATAATACCACATCTTTTTTATCCATTCCTCAGTTGATGGGCATTTAGGTTGTTTCCAAGATCTGGCTATTACAAAGTGTGCTACTATAAACATGGGTGCACATATATCACTGTGGTATGATGATTTCAATTCTTCTGGAAATGTGCCCAGAAGTGGAATAGCTGGGTCAAATGGGACTTCCAAAAATTGTATTGTTTTTTAAGATTCAATGTCTGCTTACCACTAGTTTATACTTCTATATTTTATATTGCCATTGTATTCTGTGACCTTAAGTTTATTTTCATTTATTTATATTTTTTAGCTTTTACTTTGTTGGTGCTAAGGACCAAACCAGGGCTTCCAGCTTGCTAGATACAACGTGCTCTACCACTGAACTAAATGCCCAACCCCATATTAAGTTTAATTATGGATTCTGGTAGTTCTTTATTTGGAGATTACATTGTGGTTTTGTCTTTTCCTTTTTCTTCCTCTTGGTTCTCAAGTTTTAACCCTAGACCTTCACAAAATTACATCCTCAACCTATTTTTTTTTTTATTTTGTGACAGTTTTGCTGATCATTAAGTTGCCCTGGCTGGGCTCAAACTTTGTAATTCTCCTATCTCAGCCTCCCATAGTGCTGAATTAGGTGTGTACCATCAGCTCCAGCTGAAAAATACTTTGATATGAAAATGTCTACATTTTACTTTGAATTGTGCACACGCTCATGCACGCAGGCGCACGCGCACACACACACACACACACACACACACTAAATGGTAAATTAACAGTTCCACTGATGCTGATGCACTGGTGGTACACTAATCCTAGCATCCAGGAGGCTGAAGCAGGAGGACTGCTGCAAGTTGGAGGTCAGCCTGGACTATACAGTGAGTTCAAGCTCAGCCTGTCTTTAAAAAAATTTCCACTAGATGCTAAATCAATTTCAGATTTTACAGGAATTCATGCCCTTCCTAGAGTAAAACTGTATAAGCCACATTCTGAGCTCAACCTGAAAATACATTTCCCTAAGATGATCCAGCAACCAACTTAGCCCCAGGTATCTTTCTCTACTAAAGACACAGCAGATAATGCAACTCTGAGGCTCAGTCAACTGCTGTTGGGCCTTCCTTATTCCTTTTGTTGTTTGTTTTCTTTTAGAGATAGGGGCTCAGTTATATAGCATAGACTGGCCTCGGACTTGCAATACTCACCACCATTCGTAGCTGGGCCTGCCTGCATTTTTTGTGGGTTTTGTTTTGTTTTGTTTTTCTTTTATGACAGGATCTCACCATGCAACTCAAGCTGGCCTTGAACTCACAGCAATCCCCCTGCCTCAGCCTCCCTGAGTGCTGGGATTACAGGAATGCACCACTACGCCCAGCTTTGCCTGCAATATTCTCAAACATAGACTGGACCTAGATTCTGGAAAGGGAAGGTGATTCTTTAGCAGTATTTAGAACAGAAATGGCTGGTGCAGATAAGGATGTCTCTAACCATTGACTGTCCCTCAGTTTCCCCTAAGTAAGATAGTTTTGTAACAGAATCAAACAACAGATTTCTAAACTAGACTCCTGACCTAGAAATCTAGATATATTCAAAATCTTCCTGTCAGGCCAATTAAAAAAGTGAGAGATGGCATAATGTTCAAACAGCTTTATTGATTATATTACACAAAAGAATGTGGGCAATTTGTAAAGGCTCAATACAAACTACCTCTTTTTTGGTGGGGGAAGGAGCAGGGTACTGTCAATTGAATCCAGAGCCTTCACACTGAGCTACATCCCCAACCCTTTCTTTCATTTTTTATTTTGAAACAGGCTCTTGCTAAATTGCCCAGCCTGGGCTTGAACTCTTTCTCTCAACCTCCCTGGGTACCGGGATTATAGGTGTGTGCCTCCACATGTTTCAACTCCAGGCCAATATAATGAAGTCCATTTTCAAGCTTACATAATATACTAAAAAGGAGTCCAGAGTCCTTGTTTTGTTAGTGAAATGGACTAAAAAAAAAAAAAAACCCACATCTAAATGATATAAATTTGAGATACTGATTCCTGTAACATTAAAACTATT
Source organism: Hydrochoerus hydrochaeris (assembly GCA_004027455.1). Classification (NCBI taxonomy): domain Eukaryota; kingdom Metazoa; phylum Chordata; class Mammalia; order Rodentia; family Hydrochaeridae; genus Hydrochoerus; species Hydrochoerus hydrochaeris. The sequence continues at coordinate 22,676 of PVLA01003863.1, read as the reverse complement.
GTTTTATGATTTGAAATAAACACTCAAAATTAAAGCATAAAGTTAATATTTTAAGGAGAAAATTATTAACACTGTCAGGTGCCAACTTTTTCAACTTAGGCATAACCAAGAGTCTTACAGATTCCCTACAAGGCAACCTAAAAGCCAAAATCAGAACAAAAATTTAAAATTATAGATTCTCCCTGACATTAAGCCCCAAATTTTTCCCTCCGTAAAAACTTCTAAACCCAAATTATGAGATATACTTTGCTCTGGCCACTGGAAACATTTCTGCACTGTGACATAATCAGAAATTTTACTTCTTCCCTTATTACTGTGTTAATTTCCATCCTAATCCATGTACCACGAATGCAGGAGTAAAAAAAGAGGATATAATTCTCTCTGAAGCCTGCAACTGAGGCCGAACTACATCTATGACATGAGACATTTAAGCACTAAGTAAACCCTGGAAGACAGTGAAAATGTGAACCCTCTATGGTCTCAAGCAAACTGCAAATCCTAAGGCAGATTCAGAGGTGGATTTATCCACAAGTCAATCTTCTCCAAGGCTGGACAGGGAGGTAGTGTGGAAACCTCAGCTTTCTTGAACGAATGAAAGCTATCATTTGGTGACACTCTGGTTTCCTGAAGAAGAGGAGGAGATACTGAAACATCTGCTTTTGTGGACAGCAAATATTCCTTATCTTTGAGAACCAGTAACTGTTCTCTCTCTTCTTTTAAAGAAAAACTTTTCTGAAACTCATGTTTGGGCCACATATAGTGTTTCTGAGTTGTTCTCCCATCTCCTGATCCTTTGTACTCAGGGCAAATAAGTCTGTTACTGAAACTGTCAGTGGGTTCTCCTTTTTGTACAAGAGGGAGAGGTTGAGATTTTACTGTTGTTTTAATTTCTTTTGAAATATTCCCATCCTCATGAAATTCATGGGATGTCAAACTTGGAGCTTTTTCTTTTCTAGAATCTTTACAAAACAGGAAGCCTCTGACTTTTTCCCCTTTTCCTGCTGTCACTGTGTCTGATTTCTTTGGATGTAGCACAGTCCTTATTAGGAGTCCTTGTGCATTCATCCTATAATCTTTTGCAGCTTTCTCTCTGCGCTGCTTCTGGAAGTCTTTGAGTTGAAGCAATTCTTCTGGCAGCTTCATACATGCAGACTAAAAGAAAATGAACACAGGTTTACGATAACTTGTGAATATGTGACTTAAAAATTACTTCCATTATACCTAATGAGAGTTGGCAATCAAATGTCTATTCAAATGTAATCATACAGCACCCTCTAGTGTATTCAACAAATCTCTTAAGTGATTTAAATATCTTGAATCCAGTAGTGTGTTTGTTGTGTGTGTAACAATTACAAAGGAAAAGTGTGTGTGTGTGCTAGTGTGTGTGTTTGTGTAAAATGATTACACAAGAAAAGTAAGTCTCCCAACATGGTCCCACTTACCTTAGCAGGTACATCCTGAGAAATGCTGTTTCTTAGTAAGCACACCTGTAATCCTGGTACCTGGAGGCTGAGGCAGTAGATCACTACAGTTCAAGGCCAGTTTGGGCTACATAGTGAGTTCAAGACCAAACTAAACTACATAGTGAGACCCTGTCTCAGTTGCTTTATTAAATGTTTATATTTCCATTAGATTACTTTTTATAATTTATTTATTTATTTTAGATTACTTTTTTCTTTTGTGTTGCTTGGGATCTAACACAGGGTCTTTCACATGGTAGGCAAATATTCTATGACTAAGCTAGCTACATACCTAACCTGGGTTTACATTATTTTTTTCAATTTTCAATTTTGATAACAAAATGTACCTAAAAACATTCTTTTTTTTTATCTTTTATCAGTACCAGGGATTGAACTCACGACTGCATGCTTATAAGGCAGGCGCTTATACCGCTGAGCTAAATCCTCAGCCCCCCTAAAAACATTCTATACAAATGGTTATGAACTGTTATATATTCACCATTTTTTTAACTAAAAATTTTGTTTTTGAGAGTGGCATTAATGACATTTTTAAGGGCTGTGTGGATATAATAACTTACTCAACAAAACCCTTCTTGATGGGTATTTGTGGATATTTGAGTTGTTTGTAGCATTTTGTCATGATATAAATGCTGAAATAAAGACTACAGTACATAAATAAAAATCCACTTTATTACACAGGGCAAGTAATTCAGTGATTTTTCTACTATGGCTTTACCTTCTGACTTTCAGGTTTGTGTGTGTGTGTTTGCTGGGGACTGAACCCAGCACCTATGCACTGAGGCTTCAGACCCTTTTTGTTGTTGTTGTTATTTTGAGACAGATTCTCACATATTTGCTTAGTTGCCCATCCCAGGCTTAAATTTGCAATGCTCTCACTTCAGCCTCCCAGAGCTCTGGGTTTACAGGTGTGCTCCACTTTTAACACATAACACCACCACCACCACCACCACCACCACCACCACCACGGGTGTGTGTGTATGTGTGTGTGTGTGTGTGTGTGTATGTAACAGATCTCACTGTGTTAAACCAAGCTCAAGAGATATTCCTGCTTAGATTACTGAATACCTGGCACTACAGACACATGGCACTCAATTGACAAGGTTTTTAAATTTGAATTTATTAGTCTTTTATGGCCTCTATTTTTTGTTATATAAAAAACTATATAGAGGGCCTGGTGGTACATGGCTATAATCCCAGCACTCAGGAGGTTGAGGGAAAATTACTGTGAGTTTGAGGCCAGCCTGTGCTAGAGTAAATTCAAGGCCAGTTTAAAGTACATAGCTAAACCTAGTCTCAAAAAAAAAAAAAAAAAAGCCTTCTGTGTCATGGAAATTTAAAACTTCATTTTTTGTTTGTGGTGCTGAAGAATGAACCCAAGGCCTCACATATGCTAAGCAAATACCACTAAGTTACATTCTCAGATTTTTTTTTAAACTTTAATTATTATATGCTGGATAACCCTGGAAAGTTAAATTTGTGGTCAGAAAACAAAAGCTGCCATCTCTTTGCTACATCTATAACAAATTTTTTAAACTTAAAAAAATTTATTAGAACATGTTTGCAGTACATGCACTTTACAATCATCTTGGGGAATAGTGAGTTGTACATACTACAGCTTATTTATTTTTTTTAATTACCTATCCTCCTCTAAATCCCCTATTCCAATTTTCATTCTTGTTGATTTTATTAATCTTAGTTCATGTGGTATCATATAATGTTTACGTTCATTGAGGTTCTTAGGTTCCTGTACATGTTGAATCTTTATTCTACTTCTTTCCCCTTCTCTCTTCCTCCACCTTCACCTTGGTTCCCTTGGACCACTTATTACAAGAGATCTGTCTCCCCTTCAATCCATTCTTTATTAATCTCTTTGTACCTTGCCTTACTCAAATGAAAAACAACACGGTATTTAAGCTTGTGTGTCTGGTTTATTTAACTCAACATTATATTCCAGGTGCATGCATTTTTCTACAAATGTCTCAAATTTGTCACTCTTTATAGCCAAGTAGTATTTCCTTGTATATAGATACTACATTTTCTTTATTCAATAATCTGTTGATGGGTATGCAGGCTGCTTTCAGGATCTAGCTATTATGAATTGTGCTGCTACAAACACTGGCATGCATGTTTCAGAGTAGTATGTCTTAGGTTCTTTAGGGAAGATTCCTAAAAGGTGCACTTGTTCATGTTCTATAGTTCAAGAAATTTACGTATTGATCTGCATAATGGTTGTACTAGTTTACATTTATACCAACAGTGAGGAAGAGTTCTTTTTTTACCACAGCCATGCCAGCATTTGTTATTGTTTAATTTTTTTAATGATGGTCATTCTTTGAGCACCTTTTATAATTGTAGAGGCCAAAAGTAACTTGCGTTAATCTCATGATGTCTCAATAAATTTAGTATTAAAATATTTAAACAAGTTTTTCTTTTCCTGGTGTATACATTTTTTGGAGAACTCTCTTACATGTGCTGTCATCCATATATATATATCTGCCCCATGAAAGTTGTCAAGGTTGTGAAGAATGAGTGTCACTGTGCCTTCCCCAGGAGAGGCAGAAACCAGCAAAAGAGGTCCTGAAGACAGCTGCACCTACCTCTGTGCCTGCAAGCTGGTCTGTGGAGCATTCTCGGCAGGTGTTTAGGTAGCTGCCCACCAGCGTGGTGAGGTCAGACATCATCTCATCCAGGAGCACTGTGCGAAGAGGTAGTAGGTATGTTGCTTCCAGGGCCAAGATTTTCAGTAAAGAGGGTGGAAGAGGTCGGGTGAACCACACTTCTGGATTTTCCTAGACACACCAAAATATTTTTTTTCCAGTATTGGGAAATGAATCTGGGGCCTCACACATGCTAGGCAAGCACTTTACCACTGAGCTGCATCCCTGACCCTTTTTAAATTTTGTATTTATTTTGTGATAGAGTCTTGCTAAGTTGCTCAGCTAGCCTCTGATTTGTGATTCTTCTGCCTCACTCTCCCAAGTGACTGGGATCACAGGCATGCACCACCCCGCACCGGCCCAGAGCATTGCTTTAAAACACTAATTCTTACATTATTATTTTTTACTTTAAATTTATAAGTAGTCTTCTCAGCAAACACACACACACAATTACAATGTGTGGATGAAACAAAAGAAAGAGGAGGTAGGGGGTAAGTCTAGATTTAGCATTTAAAATTAGAGGCAGCAGCCAGGTATAGTGGCATGTGCCCATAATCCCAGAACTCAGGAGGCTGGGGTAGGATGACCATGACAAACTTAAGGCCAGCCTGAGTGAATTCAAGGCCAGCCTGAGTGAATTCAAGGCCAGTATGAACTGCATAAAGACCCTGTCCCCAAAAAAGAGAAAAATCAAACAAATGAAAGTTAAAAGGCAACAGACTTAAGTATATGACCAAGTTTATAGACAATACACTCATATCCCAAGTTAGGAACTATATATGTATGTATGTATGTATGTATGTATGTATGTATGTATGTATGTGTGTGTGTGTGTGTGTGTGTGTGTATATATATATATATATATATATATATATATATATTTGTTTTTGAGATAGGGTCTATGTAGTTCAGGCTGGCCTTGAACTCTCAAAGATTCTTCTGTCTCAGCCTTCTATACTAGGATTACAGGTGTGCACCACCATGCCTGGCAATAAAATTTATAACTCTTCAGGAGAAATAAATGGGATGGTTTTTGTTCCATCTCATTAATCCAAAGTATCACAAAATTTCTCCTTGTCCCAACTTGGAAATTTTATTTCAGAATACTTTCTAGTTGATTATCAGCAAATCTGGAGCCTAGCTTTTCACTTGAAACCACAAATTGTTCCTATCTGGCACAACTAAGATTTTGTTGATTCTCATATGCTTACACGGCAGCTGTCTTTTATTTATATAATAGGCTATTAATTCTATTTGGAAAACACTTGAAAAATTATTGTGAAATGAGACATCATCAACACTCACCTGAATCAATTTTTGTCTGTCTTCTAGAAAGGAGAGATATTTAGGGGCTATATTAAGGTGTCTTATTACACTTTCCTGTAAAGTACTGATGCAGTTTGGAAGAAAGCCACCAGTTTCCATGGAAAACTGAAGTACATCTGCTACCTATGGTAATAAAAAAAGAAACACTAGCTAGTCAGATATATACAGAAAACAGCTGGGTATGGTAGCACACACCTGTAATCCCAGCACTTGAGAGGTTGAAGCAGGAGGATTGACACAAGTTTGAGATCAGCTTGGGCTACATAGTGAGTTCAAAGCTAGCCTAAACTCCATAACAAGACCCCATCTCAAACCTCCCCCTTCCCCAAAAAATATATATTTGTCATTGAATAAATAGCAAGAATTTTTTAAAATGTCTTTATAGACCATTTCCCTCAAGGATCAATATGATAGACCATGACAAGTTGTTCAGACAACTCATTTTGAAAACAAAATTTTTAAAATAATGAAATAACCCATATGTTTGTGTCTACTTCTTTTGCCTGCTAGGTTACTTATTATACTTTAAGGTCTTTGCAGACTGGGAAAGGAAAATAAAATTCAACAATTATTGTACCATTTGTAAGCAATTCTGAGGGTTGGGGATTTAGCTCAGCGGCATGAGCACCTGCCTTACAAGCAGGAGGTCGTGAGTTCAATCCCCAATACCAATGAAAGGAAGGAAGGAAGGAAGGAAGGAAGGAAGGAAGAAAGAAAGAAAGAAAGAAAGAAAGAAAGAAAGAAAGAAAGAAAGAAAGAAAGAAAGAAATCCCACATGTAAGCAATTCTGGTAAAGTTTTGGTAAGGAAAGCTAATTGTCAGGTTTTTTGGCACAGTTGAGTGACAAAGACAGATAAGAAAAAGTCTTTATTGCCAGAGTGAGAGAGCTGCAGGTTGCAAGGACCCTCATACAGCAGCAGCTGGGGAATGGCTTTTATGGAGTTGGGCTGAGGGTAGAGACTGGATTGTGGTGTCAGGAGAGGATTGGAGGATCTTTGGTTCAAGCACGAAAAAAAAGTAAGAAGTTCATTTTGGGATTAGAAGAAGAATACAGAAGTTTGTTTTGGCTGGCCATGAGGTTATAGGCACCATGTTGAATCACTGCCATGGTGACCTAGCAGAGTCCCATATGGACGGAACCCATCACTAATAAAATAAGAAATGCAGGAATTATTTAAATATGGTAGACTGAATAAAGACACCCAAGAAATCCATAGCCAAATCCCTGAAGCCCTTAATGTTAACTGATACAGAGACCAAAGAAATAAAGATACTATTATGACTTGTGTCTTACATGTGCTCCAAAGACCTCATGAAGTCACATGTGGGGCTTCTCAGAGAAGCTGGATGTACAGTGTGTGATGCAAGGATCAAGGGTGTGTGATTACAAAGTTAGTCCACAGACTGGTTTATCACAGTTTGGGTAGGAATACGGGTGTCCCAGCCTTCATGTGAATACTATCCACACTGAGGGCTGGTAGTCTGGATGGAATATAAGGCACAGAAAGAGGGATGTTGCCTGTCACTTGCTTCTTGCTGCTTTTGCTTTTTTGTCTTCCATTAACTTTCTCTTTTATGATGCCTCCCTGCCTTGGAATCAGCCAGTTATGAACTGAAACCTTTACAAACTGAGCCAAAAGAAACCTTTCCTCCTTTAACACTGGGTTTTGGGTTATTTTGTCTCAGCAATGAGAAAAGTAACCAAGACAGATATATAGAAAGCAGATAAGGAAATTATAAATTTTAAGAAAACTGTAGCATCAAGACACAAAGTTATCCAAAGTTATGATGCCCTTTTCACTCTTATACCTATCCCTCTGTCCCCAGACTTCTCGCCCCTAAATTGTTGTATCGTAAAGACACAGTAAAACCCAATGAATGTAATCATTATGTACTGTAAACATGTACTAATAAACATTTTTAAAAGATACAGGAATCCATAAATTTAGCCTGTGTTATATTCTAATACTTCTAAACCCATAAATCCCAAAGACTGCTTTGATTACTTTCCTCCTTGCTGTGATAAAATACCCAACACTCAAAGTTAAAGGAGGAAAGGTTTATTTAGTTCACAGTTTGTAGAGGATTCAGTCTATATCCAGCTGGCTCCAAGGCAGGGTGGCTTGGCAGAGGTGCATCACAGAGGAGAAATAGTTCATAGTGACAGAAGACAGCAAAAGCAAGCCACAGAAGGAGAGAAAGGAAGGACAAGCTCCTTTCTATCCCCTTATATTGTATGCAAGCTATCTGCTCTTGGATGGGTGTTGCACTCATATCTATAATCCCAGCATTGAGTTGAGGATTTAGCTCAGTGGCGTAAGCACTTGCCTAGCAAGCATAGTCCTGAATTTGATCCCTGATACCAAAAAACAAACAAACATAACTATAATCCCAGCATTGGATTATGAATGGATCACAAACTCTAGATTCAGCTACCTCTGAAAAAGTTCCATCTAAAAGTGCATGAGGCTTTAGGGAGTTATCTAGACACAAACCCTAACAGACTTTCACTATGAAATAAACAGTTCTAGTGATATTAATTTGGTACAATATCTGCAAACAAATACATACAAATGGGTATGCATTTAAAAATTTTTTCATGTTTACCATAATGCAATATGAATAGATATTAATAAAGAAAATATAAAAAGCACTACTATAAAAAACCAAAATTGCATAACAAAATAATTAGAAGTTAACAATAGTTAATACATTGTATATTTAAATCTTTTTTTTTTTTTTTTTTTTGAGACAGGGTCTCATTATGTAATTTGGCTGGCCTTGAACTCTTGTAGCCCAGGCGGGCCTCAAATTCACTGCTATTCTCTTGCTTCAGCTTTTTTAGTGCTGGGATTATAGGTGTATACCACCACACTTGGTTATATATCATAATCATAAAAGAACTGTTACTGGGTGTGGTGTGCACATCTGTAATCCCAGCACCAAGGAAGTTAAGGCATGAGGTTTGCTGTAAATTTCCCAGCCTCCCGAGTGCTGGGATTTACAGATGTATGCCACCATGGCTGGCTCCTAACCAACTTTAACTAGCTTTTCTGCAGTGTTTTGTTTTTGTTTTTGTTTTTTTTATAGTTTATCAAATGTTCTTACACCTTGTATGAACATGAAAAGTGGGCAGGAGGGAGACACACACAAAGATTTTCAACACTTACAGAAGCTCCAAGCACTAGATTGAATCCAGTGCTCCCCTTTATGTACCTGTGTGTCAAAGACATTATTCAGCATAATCCCATACTGATGAAAGAGGCAATCAGAAAGCCAGCGACAATCATGGATAACCTAAGAAATCAGAAGATGAAGACAGAGTAATTAGAAGCTGGCTGCTAATCTTACTACTAGCAGAAGTAGCTTATATACTTACCTTTAAAATTCTTTTGTCTTCAAATATCATCTGAAGTCCATTGTTGAAAGCTCGACTTCCCAGAAGGAAAATGTCAAATAAGTAAACTTGGGTATTAGTGGCCACCTATGATAAATCATTTCACAGGGTAAGGAACAACTGAAGAAAAGAATGTGAGGATCAAGAATACAAGACAGGGCCAGGGATTTAGCTCAGTGGCTCAAGTGCTTGCCTGGCAAGTGCAAGGTCGTGAGTTCGATCCCTGGTACACACACACACACACACACACACACAAACAGAATACAAGACATTGGATAAAATATTTAACATCTTCATTGTTAAGTAAGTGATTCTTAGGGAAAGCAGGCTTAAATTAAGTAAAAAAGACACAGTAGGGCTAGGATGTAGCTCAGTGGTAGAATTCCTGCCTAGCATACAGGAAGCCCTGGTTCAATCCCTAGGGCTGTAAAAATAAAATAAAATAAAAGACATTATCATTGTGGTTTTCAAAAAGAAACCAAAAGATAAACTGGTGAATTAGGCTTTCTCTGTATCCCCCAGCTACTAGGTTTTCACTACTGACCTCCCTACTTTAATGTTTTCCCAGCCCTGCCCATGGTTTTCTAACTGTAATACTCTGAAATAGTATCTTCCTCTGTAATACCCTTCCTCTGTAATACCCTTCCTCTGGGTTTCCTAACAGAAACTTTCTAAAATTCTTGAAATCTCCACAGTGCTGTGTCCATTAGGGTAGCGAGATGACTGGCAATTGGAGGCTTCTAGATAGCTTTAGGATGTGGTTGAGCTTGGTCACAAGAAAGAGCAAGGCGAGACCAGAACAGTAAGACATTTAGCCCCTGGGAGTGGAGAGGGGCTGGAGATTAGATTTATCATCAACCTTGCCCGCCTAACAAAGCCTCCATAAAAACCCAAAAGGGCTGAGTTTGGTGGGTTCCTGGAGAGCTAAGCATGTGGCAGCTCCTGGAGGATAACATGTCTCTTCTCCAGCCCTCTGCTCTATGCCATCTCTTCCATCGGTATGGCCATTTGCATTCTTCACAATATTCTTTATATTATTTGAGTAATTATAAGTGTTTCTATACCCAGTTTTTTTTTTTTTTTTTGTGTGTGTGTGTGTGTGAGACTCAAATTTGGAGTTCTCTTCAATAGCTAGGATTACAGGCATGGGCCTCCCCACCCAGTCACTTTAGAAAATTAATTATAACTGAGGAAGGGGTCAGGGGAACCGCAAATTATAACCAGCCAGTCAGAAGCACAGGTTACATACAACCTGTGCTCATAACTGGCATTTAAAGTATGGGCATTCGTGTAGGACTGAAGCAACTGTTAATTCTGTGAAATACAAAGAAGTTGCTCAAGAAAAAAATTTCTAGTGACAGCCATGTGGGCCAGCAGGAGAACCAAGAAGCCAACTCATGCCGTCCCACGAGCCAGCTGGCACACAGGCTGGGAGACAAGAAAAGCAATATTGCACCCTACCCCCAACCAGCCCTTGCCATGAGCAACTGGCTGATTTGAAAGAACTCAGGCTAAGATAATAGCAACTAAAGTAAAAATAATAACAACAACTTAATGCTTGCATTGTTTGATCGACTTTGCAAGTCTAAAGCTGGTAGTCTGAGTATCTATTTGGAGGATAACAATACGCATTATAGCAACTATGGGGGAGTTCCTTCTGTCTTGGTTTTGAAATCCAATGTTCTGTTTTATTGTTTTGTTTTATTCCTGTATCTAGTAACCTGAGCAACTATTTTGAGATAACAATATGAAATATAACAACCATTGTTAAATTCCTATCATCTTATTTTGAAATCCTATATTGCTATTGTTTTTTCATTGTTCTTGTTGCTTTGTTTTTGTTGTTGTTTTGGCTTGTTTGCTTCTTGATTTTTCTGGGGGTTTTTTTCTCTTTAAAATTAAAAAAAAAAAAAAAAAAGACTCTGTGAAGATGGCACCAGAAAAAAGAGCTTCTCTAAGAATCACCATCCAGGGCCTGGAATTTAGCTCAGTGGCATAAGCACCTGCCTGGCAAGCGCAAGGTCATGAGTTTGATCCTCAGTACCACAAAAAAAAAAAAAAAAGAATCACCATCCAGATGCTGGAATATAGCATTGTGAGGAAAACAGGAAGAAAGGAAGTGGGTCCCCTGAATGCAGGAAGAATATGAAGTGTGAACTGAAGTCCACAGAGAGAGTGAAAAAAAAAACTTCAATGAAGAAGGCAGTAGCCAGCAGCACCTTCACCCTGAGACAGGACTCACTACACAAGAGGAGCTGTTTAAAGCTGGGGACCTACAGTCATGGTCACAGTGATGGCTGGCAACAACTGGAGGCCTCTGCAGAGGCACAGCAGTGGAGGAGAGCAGCAGACATGGAGGACTACACTGGCAGGCAGTGAGTGCAGAGGATTTAGTCCTCCCACAGAGAGAGAGAGCAATTAGCCAGGAGCAATTTTGGAGATGGGCCAGATAAACCCAGAACCCAAAAGTGCTACTAGCTTCATCTAGCAGCTCCTAGCTGGGCACAGATCCATGGAAATTGTTTGGACTGCAGCAAGCCCAGTGAGTCTGGTCTCAGGGCAGGCACTCTGAGATTATCTACTACTGTGCCATAAAGCAAGTGCTGGCTTGCTGGGACAGATGGGCATGATTCGGGACTCTGTCTCCATGGGTTCTCTACTAGTAAAATTAGAGAGAATCCTGGAAGTGGACTATTTGTTTTTCTTCTATTTTTTTCTCTTTTTCTTTTTTGTTGTTGGTTTCTGTGAGTTTTTTTTTTTTTTCTTTTCTCTTTCCCCTTCATGGTTTATATATGAGTGTGAAAGTGGTTCCTAACTTCTTTGTGGGTGTGGTTCTATTTTGTTCTTCCTTTTATCTCTTCCATCTTTCTTTTCCTTCAGTCTTTTGCACCACTTTCCCAAAGTTGGTATTGTAGCAGGCAGCAGAGTTAGTTAAAATATTATAGGCAGTAAGATAGCTCTAGGTCCTCAGTGTAGACATCTGGCAGCTGCGGGAAGCTGATACCTCCTGCTGTGGACCAGGCCTCAAGACAAAAGGCCAAACAAATGCACCCATATTCTGAGCACTGATACCCTAAATAGTTCCCATGCCCCTAGGAAAGAGTCTCTGCTCCACAAGAATGTCCGCTTTCTACTGACTCGCTTTCTGCATGAATCGCTTCCCCCATCTGTCCCTAATGTAATCAATTTTACCTGAACTATTGATCTTATTGGCTAACTACAGTTATGTCCCACCTTATGCCCATCTGCCTTGTGAGCTCCCAGTCTTCCCTTTAAACCCATAGTCTCACTCTATAAAAGTTCCTAGAAAAGCAAAGTCCTTGACAACCTGCTTGGGACCCCTTCTGTCTCTCTTCAGACAGAAGCTTTCTTTCTCTCAATAAATATATTCTGCTCTCACCTCCATTGTTACTAAAATTCATTCTTCGATTTTAGAGAACACGAATTCGCAGACATAGTAGGTTGGGAGTTTCATTCCCCTATATCAGTATGATCCCCCTTTGTCCTCTAACCTTACTTCTAATCTTTCTTTTCTTTCACTTCACTATTTTCTCCTTAACCTATTTTAAATTTTAACTCCAAAGGCAAAATTGACACATTATGGACTTACATATTGCATATAATTAATTATCTGGTTTGTTTTACATTTTGTTATATAATCACAAATCTAGTTCATATGGTTAAAAGTTGCAAATTAAGGGTTAGCACAATTTGTTTTCTAGCCTAAGTTTGATGCTATTGGTACCACTACAGCCAAAATGGACATAATTGTTCTAAACAGCTGTTGGTCCTGATAGTCCATGACTAAGATTAACTAAGGGTCACAGAAAATACTATGGCACAGTGCCAGAGAACCAGGGACTAGGGCAGACAAGCAACAACTTCTCATCTCCAACAAACTGAAGATCTTCCAACAGACTCAAAACCCAAAAACTACCTATATCTGGAGGATACTTCAGAGAAGTAATCATCACTTAAGGGTCCTAAATACCACCAATGAAGCAACCCACCACAGACAACTTAACGTACCATCCACCAGGAACTGAACAAAAAAAAGAGAAAATACAATAAGACTCGTAAGCAAAATGCAGCCTCAGACATTCAGCTCACAAAGGCAAATCCAGCAGGGAACGAGGTGGGACAGTCCAAAGGCCCCCGCCACATCTCTCCGAGGTAGAAACAACAAATTGAGTGAGACTCTGCAAAAATTAAATCAGTAATAATCTCTCAGATAACTACAGAGATAACCAAAATACACCATGCTTAATGACGTTAGAGCAGATACAGACCCAAAAAAAAAGAAAAGAAAGAAAAGAAAATTATGAAAGTTCAGCATAGGAAAGAAATGGAATCCATAAAGCAGATTCAAGCAGATTTCCAGGACACTAAAAACTCCATTGAAAGTATAAAGAAGCATGTAAGGACCTGCTTGGCAAGCACGAGGTCATGAATTCCATCCCCAGTACACCCCCGCCCCCGCTGAGAGGGTCCAGACGCCCGCCGCGTGTAGGAAGAAGTCAACAGACGCCATCTCATGCAATAGGCAAGGGGTTTTATTGTCCAAGCATGCGTGGGGCTCAATGAACATGCAGGAACAGAGAGCCACGAGGTATGCCAGAGCATGGCTTTTAAAACTACCGAACAAAGGAAGGCAGGGCTTTGGCAAGCACGGTTACAGAAGCAGAAGGCATTGGTTAGTTTAAATGGCTTTCTACATTCATTGGAGGGGGCGTCTATAGGGTGGTCTAGAGCTGGGCGGCGGAGAGTGCTTCCTAATATGGGCAGCAGATGCCCAGGGAAGGTACATTCCATAAATTCCTTAAACATGGAATGGGGCTGTTTCTACCTCGCAACCCAGGTTTTCTAGTCAGCTTTATCCTAGTCTGAATTTAACCTAGGCAGCTTTAAACTATAACGGCTCAATTCCCGGAATATTGGGGGGAGATGAGCAGCATGGAGCAGTGTAGACCATGCAC
>PVLA01003862.1:0-196136 GCA_004027455.1 Hydrochoerus hydrochaeris | reverse complement strand
TCTTTCTTTCTTTCTTTCTTTCTTTCTTTCTTTCTTTCTTTCTTTCTTTCTTTCCATATGGTCTTTCTAAGTGGTCCAGGCTGATCTCACACTTGTGGAAATGCTCCCATTTAAACCTTCCAAGTGCTGGGATTACAAGTATGCACCACCAAAACCAGCATGGTCAAAGTTGCTAATTCTTGTAGTAGGAAAAATGTCAATAATGGCTTTACTAAAAATGTTTTCATTTGTATAAATCAAACCAATGCATGGCTTCAAAACTTATAATTCCCAATGACTTAAAAATAGTTAGAAACTTACAAATATTTTTCACATTTCATTTATACAACCAGATACATATTATCAAAAATTATTTTAAAAGTCTACCAAGCACAAGGTTGTGAGTTTGATTCCCGGTACCAAAAAGAAAAGAAAAATAAATAAATAAAAACTTGTTCAGTAAATGTTAGAACTAAATTTTGAACTCCTGAGTGCAATCTATCAAGCATGGTAACATTATTTATTTCCTTTGTATGAATACAGTAAAGTGAACGGCCCAGTCAACATTAGTTACCATGCTCTATTACAACTCAACGATCTGTCTGCTAAGATACATCAAACCACCTGACTCCATATTAAACAAACATATACTACTTTACTTCTTGAGCTTCTGTTTGCAGTTTTATAATCTCTTTTCCTCTGATAAACTGCAAACTATCAGTTCTTCCTGGTATCACTGTAACTATTATTGCAAACCCTCTTCACTTTCTAATTTAAGGAGATACAAACCCAAAACCAAGATTATAGAAGTCTACATAAAAATCAGTCAATAAGCCTCATATAACCCCAACAAGCTAATAAGTGAGCCTTAAGTTATTAATTTAGAGGCATTCACTTCATTCCAAAGCCTTTTTATTTTCCATGTAAACTTAGTTATTGACTGTTTTTGTCAGATGAGACGGCCAGAGATTAAATTCTGCATAGGTGAAGTGCTAGCATACTAAGAAACTCTCTACTGGAAACAGTAGATAGAGGAATTAATCATCTCATTTTGAAGACTTATATAGCTATTGTTGTTTTTTTGCTGTTGCTGTTGTTTTTGAGGTTTGTTTGCATCTTGATTTTTCTGCTTTTTTCTTTCTTCTCTTTAAAATAAAAAAAAAGTGTACAACAGATTCTGTGACTTGGGAAGAAACTGTTCAAGGAAAGGGATAAACTGTGATGGGGAAAAACAAAGAATCGGTAAAGGGAAAAATTATACATATATGCAAGACAGTTAAGGTAGTTATACAGCTAGCTTCTGTTATGTCATGCTGTAGTGATATATCTGCACTCATGTTTGTAGCAACATAGTTTGTAATGGCTAAATCTTAGAACCAACTCAAATGCCCATCAACCACAGAATGCATAAAAAAGATGTGGTATTTTTATACAAAGGAGTATTACTCAGCTATAAAGGATACTCTTGAGATTTTATAGGTAAATAGAGACAACTTGAGACCATCCTCATAAGTGAAATAAATCAAACTCACATTTGCAAATATCAGAAAAAAAATAAAATAGTAAGATCCAAGGTGTACAATAAATATTGTAGTAATGAAAGGGAAAGAAAGTGCTCAAAAGAGAAGAACAACTTGGATAGGGAAGAGGACAGAAGGAAGAAGGGAAAAAACTCTATGTACTTAAGATATATATATAATATATATATATAATATATATATCTAAGTATATATATATATATGTATAATATATATATTAGACAGCTATACTACTAATCTGTCAGTTCATCCAAAAGAACAGTTTGTGCTTTCATTGTTTGATTGTTTGATCATTTTTTAGTGCCTAAATCTTGTAATCTGAACATCTATTTCTAAGATAACAACATGCAATATTTTAAAGTTAATTTCCTGGTTTTTTGATATTCTGCATCATTTCCATCCTTTTTTTCTACTTTGCTTTTTAAAATAACAAAGATTAAAAAAAAAGAAATACTGTAGGTTTCTTCTTAAAGATCCCATTTTGCAGATCAATCATCATATTATTAATGTTTATTTTATTAAAGGGCTCAATCTCACATTTGATTACAAATTTCTTTCACCAAAACTACTTTGTTAGTTTCCCTATCACTGTTCAGCAGCAGGTTAAACAGGTCACACATGTAATTCATATCCTCTGCCCTTGGATAGTAGGTTACCAGCTGATTCCCAGCCCACCTATACCTAACTGGATCACAGGCAGAAGGAATAACTATCTAGGTGCACATGCAATCCACTTGTATCACACCACAATAACTTAAGTGAGAAAAGTATAAACATACATTATTGTAACGGTAGATCATGTCACACATTTGTCCAAATCCATAGAATGTACAATATGAAGAGTGAACACTACAGTAAAATATGGTCTGTGAATGATAAAGATCTGTCAAGGTAGGGTTGTTGGGTGTAACAAACATACCATTCTGGTGGTGGATGCTGACAACCAGAAAAGCTATGAGGACAAGCATATATACTCAATCTCTGTTCCTTCCTCTGAATTTTGCTACAAAACTAAAACTGTTCTAACAAGTAAAATTCCTTGAATGAGAAACACTATGATCATTTCCTAAAAATTAAAATTATAAATATTTCATGTTGGAAGTAGATTTCTTTTTAAGCTTTTAATCTAAGGTAATGGTTCTCAAAGAGTAGGCTTGAACCAGTTAGCTTAGTTATCAGACAAGAACCAGTGAGAAAACCTAATTCTTGGCGCCAGCAAATACTAAAGGTAATGGTAATGAAAAAAAAACTCTGGCACAGAGGCCTTGAAATTGGAATTTTTAACAAGCCCTGCACCTGATTTTGAAAAACTGCTCTAAGGACATGTCAGTGAATCTAAAAGTATTAAGAATACTAACATTTATGTGGGGAGTGCAGAACACTTCTCTACTGTTGGTGGGAGTGTAGACTGGTACAGCTACTGTAGAAATCAGTACAGAGATTCCTCAAAAAACTAGGATTGGAAGTTCCATTCAATCTTGCTATTCCCCTCCTTGGTATTTTCCCAGAAAAACTGAAAAGGTCATGACACAGTGATATATGTGCACCCATATTCATAGCAGCACAATTTGTAATAGCTAAATCTTGGAAACCACCCAAATGCTCATCAATCACAGAAGAGATGAAAAAGATGTGGTATTTTTGTACAATAGAATATTACTCAGCTATAAAAAAGGATGACCTTGAGGCTTTTATAGGTAAATGGAGGCAACTTGAGACTATCCTATAAGTGAAATAAATCAGACTCATATTTGTAAATATCACAGACTCACATTTGTAAATATCATATGGTCTCTCAAGTGTAAAAAATTAATAATAATAAAAAATGCAAAGTAATAAGATCCAAAGTGTATAATAGATATTGTAATAATGAGAGGAAAGAAAGTGCTTGAAAGGAAAGCACAACTTGTAGCTATACACATTAAACTGTATGTATAAGTATGCAAGACAGATAATCATACTACTAAGTTTTTGTTAGAACATGAAACAAAATAGTTTGTGCTGTCATTGTTTGTATGTTCATTTTTTATGTTTTGACTCTGTAACTTGAGCTACTTCTAAGATAACAATATGTAATATATCAACTAGTGGTGATTTCTTAATGTTATTTTTTGAACTTCTGAATCACTTCTGTTATTTTTCTTTTTTTAATTAAAAAATACTAGCAAAAAAAAAGAATACTAACATTTATATAGTGTTTACAATGTGCCATATAGAAAACTAGAATAATAAATTTTCATTTCATCTCATTTAATTAAGACTAATTTAGTCTATCTCTAGTTAAACAACTAAAAGAAATAAAATTGCATTCCTTTCAACCACATAAAACTTTACTCATTCAGACTGAACCTATTCTAACCCTTATTTCAATTTAGGAGTTGTACTCTATAGAGTCATAAAACTTTCCTCTACAAAGATAGTCTATACAATTGAATTTACACAAAATCCTTAGTGTCTAAAAAGACTAATCAAACACTGTATTACTTACCATTATAGTGACTAATTTAGTATTAATGAATGCCCCAATATTTTCTTCTCATGAGTTTACTGATGCCTGATACAACACAATTTCCATGATTTGAGCAAATCTAAATAAAAACGTTTTAAAATTTCCTGAGGGGGAAATGTGTAACATTCTAAACCATGAAAAATTAGGTATGTTGTTTCGGAATTCAAGAAGTAATCGTCACTACCAAGTCCAGATTTCAAAACAACCCTTGCTGGTGGCCATTGAAAATCTATTGTAAAACAAAATGCAAACTCTGACATTATTGCTATATGTAAGAAGGGTACAGGAATAATCTTCTTTTCTTTCCATTATTTGTCATTATTAATCTAAGACCATTAGGTAATTAAGACTAAGAGCATTAGGTAATTAAGACTAAGGCCATTAGGTAATTAAGACATACTTCAGTATACGCCATCAATGTCTAATAGTTTAGATACTGCAAACAAATGCTGCCACCTTGTGGACTGACAGCTGTGGTATAAAACTAGCTTTTCTATCAGTGAGATCCCCATTGTACAATAAATGTCAACATGAGATATATTTAACGCAATGCTACCGTAAGAATAATTATTTCTCATATGATGTACCAAATTCATTATCTGTCTTCTCAATTTTTATCCTTTTTTTGAAAGAAATTCACTAAATTCCCTACTTTAAGAAGAATTAAAAACATTTAAAATTTATTAGCCATATTTTGAAAATAAATGCAAACACCATGAGGGGTGTGAAAGCTTAGCAGCTCCATCATTTTTAGCTATATCATCCTTTTACCTAGTGATTTTCTTATGTACTATCTAACAGACTTCAAATTTTCACACCCCTGTGATGAAATGTTAATTCAATGTAACTGAAAAAAAACAATAGACATTAATTAACATGCAAATGTTTTAATTTTAACTAAAATATTTTAAAGTAACTGTTAGGGTTTATATTCGGATGTTCCCCCCAAGCCTCATACAATCATAGACAAGGCTGAATAGCACATTTGTGATTGGTTTGTTGTCTAGCTCTGGGGTTGGTGATGTGAGTGTTGCACCCACCCAGGGGCATACAGTGTAAGGGCAGGAAGAAGGTGTGTCTTTCCTCTTTTGCCCTTTTTCACGCTTGCTGTTTGGGGTGGTCATGAATGGCTGTCCAGCCATGCCATCCAGCCTTAGAGGAATATAAACTAAAACCTCCAAACTGTAAAAAATAAACCTTCTCTTCCCTAATTTTGGGTGTCAGGCATTTTGTCCCAACAACGAGGAAAAAGATAACCAAGACAGTAACTAATCTTACTTTGAATTGTAACAGTCTCAGTTTAAAAATCCAACTAGGCTTTCTAAGGACTGTGAATTCTATTTCAGAATTCCTAGTGCTCTGATATAAATGTTTTACTATGGTTAAATTTTATTAGTATTTTTAAATCCATGATTATGTTAAGTTGAAATGGCTTTCAGATATGATGAAAAAAAGAATGAGATTTATAACTGATAAAAAATGCTTTATCTTATAAGTAGACATGTTGCTTTTGTAATACGATGTTAAAAAGTTTTAATCTTGCAGGGTTTTGGTTTTTGCTATCAAGGTACCAGAGCCTTCATCATGAACTACATCCTTAGCCTCCCTAAAATGCCCCAACTGGACTCAAAACTTGTGACCCTCCCACCTCAGAATCCCAAAGTACTGAGATTACGGGTGTGTGCCAGCACACTCAGCTTCTTTTTGTTTTAATTGAAGAGGAAAATAAAAGATAAATTCACAATTATAAAGGACACTGATCAATATTATGACAGTTATTTATGGTATGTTTTATCCTGGGAATAATCATAGTCATATGAATATAGACTGGTATATACATAAGTTGCTTAAATAACTACTGATAATTATTTTTGCCATTTCACATTCAAACTACATATCTGAAGCCTTAATCAATGTTACACATTCTTAATAGCAGTTAGGAATATAAGTAATGTTACTTTGCTGCTCCAAATGAAATTGTTTCATAAAACTATTTCTTGTATTTCTTAGTATAAAGGCACTAAAATAACACTGTAAACTCTCGTGATTCAAGTAATATGCCTAGTCTCCTTACTATTATATCTACCCTTAGCCCAGTGAATTCTGCTAAATGAATTATGCAATTAAACAAACTCCAAAATGTTCATTTTTGTATTTGTCTCAATCCAGTGCTTAAACACACTACCAAAATAAAAACAAATAAATGTATGATTTTTGTCTTATTCATTACTGAGATAATGCATTCAAAGATTTCCCACAATAGTCCTCTGGCTTGGATTTCAAGGTTTATGTTCACAGACTTAAATAAAAATTTTAGTTTTACAAATGAAAAATGTGCAATGTTTTAATAATAGCATTATACAAGTTAAACTTGCCATGGCTAGGGGTAGAATTCAGTGGTAGACCCAACCAAAAAAAAAAAGAGAAACTGAACTTGCTAAATCCCTGATCCAATTAAAAAAGTAACTTTTTACTTCCATTTATTCTAGAAAGTTTGAATATGAGCTAGCAATTGATGATACCCATGGAATTACTGGTAATTGCTGTCAATGTGGCATAATCCTATAAATTTACAATGTTTGCTATTTTTTTTAAAATTCAGATTCTTAAGTATGTGGGGTAAAATAATATAGCATCTGAGGTTTCAAAATATTTAAGTAAAGAATGTAAGAATGAAAAGGTCAAATGACCTTTCATTTCAGTGGTCTTAATCACCATTGAATCTGATGATTATATGAAGTATGCTATCCCCTCTATTTTTATGTATATTAGAAATTTTCATCGAAACTTTTAAAAGAATGATGTTCAAAATGCTGAAGGGCTAGACATGGTGAGAGAGCCCTATTGTCCCAGACACTTGGCAGGTTGATGTAGGAGGATTAAAAATCTGAAGATAACCTGGGGAATTTAAGTGAGACCCCATCTCAAAATAAATAAAAAGAGTTGGGGATATAACTCAGAGTTACCTAGGTTTGATCTCTAATTCCATCTCCTCAAAAGATGATAGTGAAGATAAATCAATAATAGAAAACACAAATATCAGTAACTCAAAGAAAAAATAAAACTGGATTTTAAATATTCATATACTTTTAAATTATACTGTATTTGAAAACCACAAATAATTTTATCTAATTTTTTAAAATATAAAACCAAGTATTTAAAATTAAAAATAGTTTAAACTGGGTGGTATATTCCTGTAATCCTAGGACTCAGGAGGTTGAGGCAATAGAATTACCACAAATTTGACAGTCACACCCTATCTTAGGAAAATAAAACATAAAAGCAAACAAACAAAAAAACAACAACAAGAATCACAAAACAAAGTTTAAAAACAAATTTAAAAAGCAGGAAGTATTTTGGACTCAATAAATATGGTAGTCACATCAATATGTGTCTGATCTATCTAATATCTAATGGCTAATGCAATGCTTAGAGGTAGAAATTTGTAGTACCTGATATCTATAGTAGAAAAAAAACATGGTTACCAACTCAATGACTTCAGTTTCTACATTAAAAAGTTAGCAAATGAGAACTAATTAAAACTAAAGAGGGCCAGGGATATAGCTCAGCACACAAGTGCCTGCCTGGTTGTGAGTTAGTCCCCTGGTTCCTGCCCCTCCCTGCAAAAAACCTAAAGAAAGCAGAAGAGACAAAAAAGGCAAAAGCCAATGAAACTAGAGATGGAAATACAGACCATCAAAACCAAGAACTCACTCAATAAAAACAACAAACTTCTAAGCCAGACTGTTTAGGAAAAAAGTAAAGGAATCAGGGATTAAAAAAGGATATCATCACAGAATCTAAATATATTAAAAGGAAAATAAGGAAATCTGAAAATTCTGTTCCAATTAATTCAACTCAGAAGACATGGACAAATTTCTTAAAAGATATAAACTAATAAAAATATTTAATACATAAGAAACAGATAACCTGAAGAATCTTAAATCTTTCAAGGAAGTTGAATGTGTCAGAATCTTCCTTGGAATGCTCCACTGGGAAGTTCCACAATTATTTAAGGTAGAAAACACATCAATTCTATTCAAATTTCAGAATAGCAGAGAGCAGGGAGCATTTATGGGGACAGCACAATCTATCATGAAAACCAGATACATACAAGAAAACACATTTCAATCCTATGACTGGATACTATTACTGATTTCATTTAGAGATGAAACTGAGGACTAAGGAAATTTATAAGATTGTTTATCACCACAATATTAGGAAACAGTAGGCAACTTAGCTTCAGAACCCAGGTTTTCATTGATATGCTTCTCAAATTCAATTAAATTTTAGGTATTTTAACAAAAGAAAATAATAGTGTTCTTAGTACTTACCTAGAGACTATGCTGGAGCCATTATAAAGATCACTAGCATACGACAGTGTGGCCAAAGGTCTTACTGAATTATATCGAGTAAATTTGGACAAGCATTCCTGAAACTCATCCAACTGACTTGTAGTTCGAGTGTCATCTACACGAAGAACAAATATACAAAAAGATGAATTGTACTACACATTAAGCAAAGACTAATATTCACAAATTAAAAAGCTACCTTATAAATATAAAAACATTATTTAAAAAGATTTTAGAGAAGATTAATATGCCCAGATTAGCTGAATTTTTAACTTTAATAAAAATGTCTAACATTAAAAAGTTACCATTTCTTTCAATATCAGTAAGAACATAATTCAATTTACTTCTTTAGCAAAAATTTCTTAGAAAAACAATAAAAGAACATGAGTAAAGTTTATTTATAAACAAAACTCATAATAGAACTAGTACGGCTAGGAAGAGGAATATATGACACAGTATTCATTACTTAAAAGGAACATATTTATAGGGGTAAATTGTTATGTATTGTTATGTCCGTGTTTATTGACAAAGCAAAATTTGAGACACATTTTAGACAAAAATTAGTCTTTAGATGGTGTGTGGTATTATATGCCTATAATCCCTGCACTCAAGAAGCTGAGGCAAGAGGATCACCTTGTGTTTAAAGGCGCCTTGGAGTATATAGCAAGACCTTGCCTCAAAATACAAAAAACAAAACAAAAACAAATACATATATGATTTTTGTTCACATAACACTTTTAAGTGTCTCAAGTCTTATTACTAGAAGGAAATTTTAAAAATAACATAAATGATTCTAAGAACCAAACTTAAAGAATGTTTGAAGTGGATCCTATTTATCCCAAAGAGCACCTCCAAACAGGAAACACAAGTGTGGACTTATATTTTCCATCCCAAAAAATTAAAAAAACAAAACAAACAAACAAAACCAGCAAGCAAACACTTCCTCCTAGTTTTCCATTTGAAATCTGACACAACTGTGTTTTAACACCCTCTTCACAGCTTCTTCCTTGCTCTATTGCTCACCCATATACAGTTTCTTCAAGATGAACTTTTTTGATTTTTTTCTCAAATACCTATCCAGAAAGGTAACAGTAAAGCACAGTAAAATGAAAACTCATTACTGAAAGAATTATATTAGGTTATCTTAAAAATGTACTGGCACGAAGAAATTTTTCCAAAATTATTTTTAAAGAGTAACATTTTTATTCCTAACATTTTACAAATTTTAAGATGTAAACAGTAATCAAATTCACCTAACAACCCATATTAAAAGAGTCCCAATTAGCAGTGCTTTCATTCTAAAAACAGCAAAAGGAATAACATAATTAGCATGCAATATTAATGGTATTGAGATAAAACTGCTACATACAAATGGTTCTCAGGAAATTCACATATTATAAATAAAATGTGATCGATAAAAGAGAAAAAAAACATCCAAACCCATCAACTGTACTTCAGAGTGTTTTGGATGTAACAGTTAATTGATTCTTTTTAATATATAATATATATATAATCCTATTACTCTGAGCTTTTAACATAAACATTGGAAGCTGGGGATTTAGCTCAGTGGTATAAATGCCTGCCTGGCAAGCGTGAGGTCATGAGTTTGATCCCCCATACCAAAAACAAAACAAAGCAAAAAACCAAAAAATACTGGAAAGACAGTTTCTTTATCCATTTAGAAACTGTTGTAATGTTAATCTATTCTTTCACAAATTTACTTCTGTTTCTGCATACATCATCAAGAATGTGTATTCTGCTAAAGATATAATTCTCTGCAAGGATACATGGACTTTTCTACCATACGAGCTCATTAACATTAACTTCCAAAGAAACTATGAAGAAAACAGTACAAGAATTAATGTTCAATTATCTACTATACAAAAGAAAGATTTTGTTTGTGTTTTATGACCAACATCCACATATATCTGCTAGCATATCTCTCACCTAAAGTGTTTCCAATGTCTCTTTTCTTTCCCTGAATGCTTTTTAATTTATACTTCTTTCCACTCAGGGGGTTCAGCAGATTTGTAGATTCTCATTTGAAAACATACAAAGGACAATCATTCTCTTATGGACCTCACTATGTACAAGTTAAAATTTCATCTTTATTGTCAAAGGAATTGAAAAGGTACATCATATTTAATATGATTCTATAGCCAATGTGCAAATCTGATAAGATAAACTTAAGATTCCCAGAAACAAATGACAATATCCTTTAAGTACAATACAATTATGACCACACAAATAAAATGTATTCCTTGTTTTAACTTCTTATTCAACTTTCCTGTAATGCAACCTTCACCCCTATAATTTGTCAGGGGCTACCTTTACTATTTTGAACATGCTTGTGACTTAAGGACTATTAATAATTAATATTAATAATTAATAAGAATTGATAATGTTACCTACACCAAGATTTTCTTCAAAAAAAAAAAAGTCTTTCACTTGGCATACTGTATTTCTACATTATAACCCAAAATAACATCTAAAAGAGTTAACATGAACTCTGCCTATCAGTCAGTATACAGGTCTCAGATCACCTTCAGTTCAACAACTTCCTGTTAATAGACAATTATAAACACTCAATAAATGACTCAACCTCCAAGCAATAAATGCCAGCTTTACATCTACAGAAAGTGTTTATGAATAATCTTAACATCCTTGCCATGTAAGTCTTGCCTTTCCTCTTATCTTCCAAGGAAAAATACTACCTAAATCTAACATAACTTTTTCTCAATCATCAATTCGGAGGCAAATTTGTCCAAAAGATCTAAGTATGTTCATTTAACTAAGGCCAAGTTTTTAACAGTCAATAAAACAGAAAATAGTTTTTCCTTCGTTGGTCTTTATTTAGAGTACGTACACTAAAAAATGATAATCAACTGAGTACCCAACATGTTCCAAGCATTGTGTTCTATATTTGTCACTGAGAACCTTTCGGTATTAATGTCCTTACTTCACGATAAGCAAAGATGCTGAGAAAGGTTAAAGAACAGAGAACCTCATTACTTGCCTAAAGCAATAAAATATTGTAATGTCAAGTACATGTCTCCACATCTGTTATTGAATACGCTTTCAATAATCTTTTGTCAGTTAACTCATACTGGCCTGGGCCAAATACGTTTCCTCCAAACTCCCTACTTTGGTCTTTGCTTCTCTTAACACCATCTCTTTTTCAATGTGTCCTAGATATTTCTCTCCTAGTTTTATAACAGTAGATGTTTTTCGTTCTCATAATTTTTATATATTTATACATAATATCACACAGAATAATTATTGTTGCTTCCTCCACTAAATAACAGTAAGAGCCATCAGCTTTTAATTTTTAACACCAAGGACAATGCTTAGAATTCAATGTGAAAAAGCAGGCAAATGAAGAGATCTTATTTTTGCTAGCTATGTTATCATGGCTGATTTTCCAAACTTATTTGGCTTGCTACATATCAAGATTAAAAATTCCCAAACAGAGAATGCAAATTATCACTGGAAAATAATATTCTCTGAGATCTTTAAAAACCTTCACAGTGCTCTGACAGACTATCTAAAAAATACACAGCTTTCTTTACAACTAGGATTTTCCACAAATCTACCATAAAAACCTAGAAATTTATCTGAAATATGAATTTGAGATAGTATAAGAGAAATCATAAACATGTACCTGAGATACGAGACATCCTTGTAGAAAAATAACATTGTTCTAGGTCTTCAAAATGAGCAGTGAGTCGTTTTCGTCTTGATGCTAATGTGCTGTTATACCACGGCTGTTTCTTTGTCTGAGGTGATAAGAAAAGACAGAACAAACCATATTGTAGTTTTATAAAGAACTCAAATGCTTACATATTTAGTTTCAAATGTTCATCACAGTAAAATAACTATAAATGGTGGAACTAGTTCTTACAGAAAATATTTTTAAAATTAAAATAGGAAACATTCACAGAACTAAAAGAATGATTTTTTTAAGATTAAGTTCTAAAAACCAGTTTCACATGGCTAAGAAACATGTTTCAAATATACAAATTAATAATGACATTACAAAATGTAGAATTTGGAGAATTTTAATATTCAAAAGGTATTAGAAACCAATTATCAAATAGAAAATGAAATTTGTTTCATCATCCTAGGATTGGAGCCGTGTACTCTCTGAATTATAGGAACAGTTTCTTACTTTAGGAGCTGTTTAAACTGATATTAAGACACAGAAATAATATATGCTGAAGAATTTGACATATCCACCAGAAGAACAGAATAACAAAATCAGATAGACAGTAAAGGCAGACAGAAAGACAACAAATGTGAACTATGTTGGCATATAAATCCTATGAAAAAGAAAAGCTCATGATCATAGAGTTCATGCATAATGCAGCATATGTATTATGCCTGAGCCACTTAAAGTAAAATAGACACAAGATACACAAGGAGCCAGATGTAGTGGCACACACTTGTAAAATTCCAACACTTGAGAAGCTGAGGCAGAGGGACTGCTCTGAGTTCAAGGCCAGTATGAACAACATAGCAAGATCCTGTCTCAGAAAAAAAACCTACAGTACATATTCTATAGTAGAGTCTTGCTTTACAACTAAATGAGAGGTAAAAATCCTATTTTAATATTTTAATGCTTGAATCACAAGAAAAATTTCCACAAACACAATAGATAAATAAGAACCTAAACTCAAGAGAGTTGATGGTAAATAAAATATGTCAATATAAAAAAGGAAAAGGAGGACAACAATAGCTATTTTAAGATAAACCCAGCACAGAAACAAGTACTTAACCTAGAATTTGAAAAATTAAACTTAGACACTACCTGAAGTACAAACTACATGAATTATCCAAAGAAACAGTCCAGAATGAAAGCCAAGAAAACAAAATTTGAAAAGAGTGGGTAAGAAACATAAAAGACAAAATAATGGTTTGAAAAATGGCCAGGTATCCAAAAGAAGAAAGTAGAAGAATTTTAACAATTGGAAAAGTTGATGGTTGAGAATTTTCCAGGACTGAAAATTACCACAAATGCACAAACTCAAAAACCACTCCTACATTTAAAAGGAAATCCACATTAGACACAGTAAGGTGAAATGGTGTTTTTGGCTAAAGGCAGAAAGATTTTTAAGACAACTCACTTAAAAAGAACAAGAGGAAAAATACTTCTCAAAATGCAATTATAGAAACTATGACACAATGAAGTCTTACTATCTTTAAAAAGTGGAGTAAAAATGATTGTGATCTAAAATTCAAAACCTGAAAAATATTATTTTCAGCAACATAAATAAAATACATTTTCATGTAAATGAAAAGTTTATTACCAATGATCTGTGTCTTAAAGAACTTCTGAAATTATATATTGAAAACTAGGACAATACAAATGGAAGGTCTGAGATAAAAAAAAAGGGGGGAACAAGGTAACTAGCAATGAAATAAATGATTCTAAATGTTACTGTTAATCATATGTAACTTACTGAGTTCAAAGTAAGACACAAAATATACCAAATAATAGCGTATACAATAGATGATACCGAAGTATGAGGCATGTCAAAGAGATATGATTAAGGGATCTGAGGCACAGTGACACATGCCTTCAGCTACAAAGTGGGTTCAAGGCCATCATGAACTACATAGTGAAACCCTGTCTCAAAAAGATTTAGAAAAAAAAAAAAAAAGTGCACGAGGTGGGGGATTTGAAACTTTGGTCCTCAGTGACCAAACCTCTTTAAAAAAAAATAAAAAGAAATACAATTTAAGAAATATGAATACTGCTGTTGAGTGTCATTCTATGGGAAGTCAGTCTTGGAAAAACTACGTTTACCTCATTCACCAGCTCTGACACCTTGTGATTTCTGATACTTTCCTGAAGTCAAAAGGATTATGAAAGGTAAATATTTTGGTAAAAATTTTCAGGACAGGGAGTTAGCCACACAGTGTAACCAAAAACATTCAGAAAAAGGACTTTAAGAACTGCTTCAGAAACTGTCAAGAATAATGGGTTAAGTTTGTTCAAAGCAAAAGGGAGTATAGTTGGGGGGAAAGGGGATACAATGGCAAACTGTGTTTCTAATCTAAACACACTGTCTTCTCCAATCACATCTTGTATGTCAGAAGGGAATAATACGAGCTTGTGTCCTTCAGCTTTTAACGTATTTGAAAAAATAATCAAAAAACTAAGTATACAGGTTTAAATGTGCGTAAATCTCAAGGATAACTACTGAAAGCATAATCGTAGAAGAGGTAACA
Source organism: Hydrochoerus hydrochaeris (assembly GCA_004027455.1). Classification (NCBI taxonomy): domain Eukaryota; kingdom Metazoa; phylum Chordata; class Mammalia; order Rodentia; family Hydrochaeridae; genus Hydrochoerus; species Hydrochoerus hydrochaeris. Next base: position 181,527 of record PVLA01003862.1, on the reverse strand, counting down.
TTTAAATTAGTAGTGGGAAAGTTAGGAAGGGATTTTCTAAAAAGTGAAACGATAAAGCTAGCAATGATAAGAACTAAAAGTCAAATTACATGAGTATAAATGTAAATGGCAATAATTACTGATTAAAGTAGTGACAGAATAGAACATATAACTGTATTTTATGTTAATGAAATACCTAAAGACTGAAAAACTGGCAGAAATAATATTAAGGATTATATAATGGAAAAATATTTTAAAAAGACTCAAGATGAAAAACTTTAGATATGTATTAGAAAATCTTAGCCAATACATATCAGAAAAACTTTAATTCAACAACTGTAAACCTGGCTATTCGTAATAATACAGTATCAAAAATAAAGACAGGAAATATTCCCAGAGAAATTGACAAATATAGCAACACAGAGGGAGATGAACTTCAAATCAACTGAGATCATGCTAGTAACAAAGATGAGCACTGAGACCACCTCTCCTGCCTTATCTGATCTTTGTCATCCACAATAATTAGGGGAAATATATTTTCTTTCATTACCATGAGTTTGGTGATCAGCAAGAGGGCCTTGGGTCAGACACGCCCACTGAACTGTCCCTTGTATAATGTCAGGAATTGAACATGACAAATAATCTGTGATGCAAACAGCAGGAAGAAATACAGTATCTGTTCTAGAGATTTGCAGAACTGAAAAGCACCTTGTGAATATATGATTAGGATCACACATGCATCTTTGGGGCTACAAATCTCCACCTGTGAGAAGGCTCCCCAAGTCTTCACCCAACTCATACATAAACCATCCCTAAATCAGTATTGGCAAGATAAGCTTTGCATCCACCAACCTCTCCATCAAGGGAGTTTTTTGAATAATCACCTTCCTAGCCTCAATACCTTGTCACTTGACTTTACTGGTTGCCATTCTAAGAGCAACTGGACTTGGGTCTGGTAACACTAATGTATGTTCAGTCACATATAAAAGTTTTGTTTAGTGGACCATACCCAGTGAGAGAAAATGTACTATTCTTAAATATACATAGCATACTTACAAAAATTACCATGTACTGTATTATTACTGAATAATATGTTCACAGTCTCTAAAGAAAAGACAACAGTTACTTAAATGAAATACAAAAACATTAACTACAAAAATTAAAATTCTGACACAGAAATCAAGAACTATTCATTAAAATCCATAAGGAGCCAAGAAGAAACAAACGATTTGTAACACACAGGAACTAATGATTGGCATTCATAAGAAAAAAATTCTGAGATGCCTTAAATTTAATTATTAGGCAAGAGAGGGGAAAGGAAGAGTAATCATTTAACATGTGATAGGCTGAAAAGAATCAAAGACTCTTACTATATTCCTGAATGTATGTTAAAATTTTTATCTTCTATTGTAGGCACTCCCTAGGTGCCACAATAGCCTACTTACAACCTCAGCTAACCCAGGAGCAATGATCACTTCCCAAGAACTGTGCTCCTGTACCAAAGTTTTAACTGCTTTGCATAATTCATAATTCTATCATTCTTTTCTCAGGTTCAATGCAAATGACATATGCTTTCCTTCTCAAGATTTTCATTGTGAAAAAGCACTCTCCCCTCTGATACAGGAGATACTTTCCTCTATCTTCCCTCTGATATGGAGACTTTTCCAACTGCAACCCAATCTTGCTGCTGGAAGCTACAGGAACTTGCCGCAGGACTTTCTCCCCCAGCTTGTCCATAGCATTTTTAGACTTAATAAACTCATTTATCTCCGGAAACCCTTGAACACAAGAGTTTTGAATCTGAAAGCATTTAGGATATATCTTGTGTTTTTAAAGGAATGATATACAAAGATAAAGACTAAATATATATAAAGAAGAGAGCAATCCAAAAAGTAGACAAAAGATATGAGATGCCATTTCACTCAAGATAAAACATGAATGGGCAATAAATCTAAGATTCTGATCTTACAGTAACAGGAAAATACAAATTAAAATCACAATTATATTACATTTATTACCATTAAAATGACAACCAACTACAAATACAACCGAACTAAGAACTGATAATAATGTCAAAATACTAGAATTCATACACTCATGTGGTGGGAATCCAGAAATAATAAAACACTTTGGAAAATAATTTGATTTGAACTTAAAATAGAAAGTATTATATACGAAATGACCCTCAATTCTTCTCCTAATACTCTAGAGAAATTCTTGCACTTGTTTATTGAAAGACACAGACATCATTAATAGCAAAAATTCTAGAAATATATGAAATGTACATAGGGCAATTGATCTGTTGTAGTGTATTAACACAATGTAATATTATTTGACAGTGAAAATGAATCAACTACCACTAGATATCAGGAATAAACCTCTAAACTATTTACTGTGGTGTCATTTTTACAAAACTGAAATACAGTCAAACTAAATAAAATAGTGGGTATATATACATACATATATATGGTAAAACTTTTTAAAAAGTGACAAATATAAATATTAGAAAATAATAATTATCAGACAGAAGGCAAGAAATCTGTTAGGATCAAACAAGTAACTTGTACTAGTAATACTCATAATTAATAGCAAATTTCATGAAAATTTGCTTTGTTCTAATTATACTTCTAATTTACGTATTCATGAAACACTCTTCTCTATATATCAACTTGTTTTTAAAAATCTGAAGAGGAAGAATACAGAGACCTTTTGGCAAAACAATTTGTTCAATGGAAAAGCAAAAAAAAAAAAATCATAGTCTAAAACATGAGACTACATAACAACAAAAATCAGGAATACAACATAAAAACCATTAAGAATTAGTTGACAACACTGTTTCATTATGGTTTCCTGTTTTTATAGTTACAATCATTTTGTCAATACTTTTTCAAATTTATTCAAACTCTAGTATAGTTCCTTTTTAAATCATCCAACATTAGGTAGCTTCATAAATGTTGGCAAATATACAACAGTTGGCTCATTTTTACAAACTACTTAAAATTTCACAAATATTTTGAGAATAAAAATTGATTGCAGATAATACAGAAAGCCAATTATCAGATGATACATAATCTAAGCATAAGTTCTTTAATGTATAGGTAGATATAAAAGGAAATGTGTATGAACTGTGTTAATCTATCTAGCCTGTCCCTAAAGAAAAAACGGCCATGAGACGCAAAGATAACTAATTTTCACTACAGTTAAAAAAAAAAAAAAAAGCAACATGTAAAATATTCTATTTGGCAATGGAGAAGGAAAACAAACCTGAAATAAATATTAAGAATTTCATAGGAATCCTCTAAAAACAAAAGAGCAAATTAAACATGATTATATAAAAGTATTTACTGTAAGCCTACACGTTATGAAAAATCTTTCTAAACATAGCGCTGATTATTGAATGCAATTAAATTGAAAACAGTAAAGAAACATTCAAAGTTAAATATTCCATTTTATAAACTTATTATTAGTGGAAAAGAGTATCAAAATAATGAGATCCTCAAAAGATGAATGAAATTAATGCTTGGACAATGAAAGAACTCACCACAGGCAAGTTCCCTGTTAATTCCACTAAGAGGAGACCTCTATTCTAAATGATGCTAAAAGTGTATGGTTATCTGAAATTTGAAAATTTTTCAACATATAAATACCCTTTCATCTCAAACTAATTTCATATATTAACATATGAAAACAAATAAATTATTATGTACACAGTAAGTATCTTTGTAAGTTCAAGGACCAAGGGCAAAGTTGCTGGGGACAAATTCACAATGGCTAGTTTTACATATCTCCCTGAGGCATGAACTGGTATTACTCTTTTGAGACTTGAGTCATGGGACACTCCCTTCACCACTGCCCTCAATCAGTCAATACTGAGGTTCTGGCTGGCTCCTGCCATTTTGTTCCCTTTGAATTATTGATCATCCCAGTCCCCACTGCTTGCCTTAACACCTTGCAGGAGATGAGGCTCACTGTAGGGGTCTCTGATACAAAGTACTAAGACAAAATGATAAACAGGCAATTTTTAACACAAATATTTGAAGACTGACTTTAAAAAACAAAGTTGAATAATTTAGAATGGTTGTCTTAATGTGATCTCCAAAGTGTGGTTGTGTGTCACGGAGGATTGGAGGATTTTCTGAAATCGTTTGAGGATCTCTGTGAGGTCAAAACTATGTCCACAGCAGGGTGTGGTGGTATACACCTGTAATTCCAGAAGCCTGGGAGGCTGAGACAGAGAGCAAAACCAGTCTGGGAAACTTACTAATTTAGCCAGACCCTCTATCGGTGATGGTAAACCTTTTAAAGCTTTCAGTGATACAAACAGTCCACTGTCACACAGGCCATAGGTTCACTACCACTGCCCTGTATCATGGGGAACTGAGGGCTGAGGAGGTAGCTCAGTGACAAGGCCTTGGTTTCAGTATCTACTACTGGGAGGCTAAAGGAGGAGAATCACAAATTTCCGACTGGGGAATTTAGTGAGATCCCATTTCAAAGTAAAGAGAGCTGGAGATGCAGTTCTACGCTAGAATATTTGAAATCCTTCATAATAATCTGGATTCAATTCTAGCACAGAAAAAACAAAACAACACAGAACACTGCATTTATAAAAACAGTAAAATGTTATTTACCATTTTCAGTTCACTTATGATGCAAAAGTCAATATAAAATTGCCAGCCTCAGCACAAATCTAGTAATGGCCTTGTAATACCACTAGTAGATAATGCATTCTTCAAATTTACTCATAATAAAAATAAAAATAAAAATACACATACAATTTAAAAACAGCTTCTCACAAGAAGGCCTTTAATAAGATAATGCAAATTAAGTGTACTAAAATTGATTCCATGAATATTTAACTTTTCCTTCTGTGATGAAATGGAAGTATGTATAAAGCACTTTAACTGCATTTAAAGGAAAGGAGGGCTCAAGGAAGTACTTGTATTACTGTTGAGGGTTTAGTTAGGTTTAGTCCTCATAGGACATAAAAGGAAAATATGAATAAAAGAAGAAATGGCAAATATCTACATAAATATAAGTAATTTTTCCTCTTAATTTCTTTAAAATGTGTATAATTAAAGCAAATATGCTCTCTCCTAGGATGTATAATTTATATAGAAGAAATACATATAACAATTGTAGCACAAGGGATGCACTAAAAGATGTGTAGACCTAGAAGCCTTACAAATTCTACATTAAATTGGTTGAAACAAGATCATAAACTATAATCAACAAAATAGCTTAAAAATAATGGAAAGAGGAATATACTGCTAAAAAGTCAATAAATTAAACTTGAATTATAAAATATTCAACACAAAACAAGGTAGAAAAGAGAACATGAAAATAATAAATGGGATAAACAAACAAAAAAATAATAAAAACAAATTTTTACCAATAATTACACTAAATGTCAATGGATAAACACTACCCATCAAAAACATTATTATCAGAACTGACTTTAAAAGATGGGTTTTTTTTTTTTTTTAAATCCTCAGACACACTGTTTATAAGAAATACATTTAAGGGTAAACTAGTTAAAATGAAAGTTAAAAGAATAGAAACAGATACCACATTTAATGGCTAGAGTGCCTGTATCAATAGCAGACCGAATAGACTGCGACAAATACAATACACCCAAAGATAGTGAATCCATAGTTTGTTTTTTTCTTCACATTCCTGGTACACAGCTCCTAAAATCCTTAGTTTCTTAAATGATAGAAATGTTCTTTATTACTCATAGAAAGTATCTTTTGCTAATAACTGAGTTTATGAGCTAATGAGGTGACTCAGGGTTGGGATCCTTGGGCAGCCTCAGAATAAAGCTGGCCACCAGAAAGACTTAAGTAATTATAGGGTTGGAATATTCAGTCTCACAATCTCCAAGAAGGGAGAGGAGACCCAGAAAATTAAGCTCTATATAAACTCCTAAACACTGAGATGGTGACAGAATAGAGAAAACCAAAGAATAAAAAGTAAAAATCAACCTCCATAACTAACTTGCTTTATGTAGCTCTTCCATTTGACTGTTACCAACACCTCTATGGAAGGAAGGAAGGAAGGAAGGAAGGAAGGAAGGAAGGAAGGAAGGAGGGAGGGAGGGAGGGAGGGAGGGAGGAAGGGTGAGCAAAGCAAAGCAAAGCAAAGCAAAGCAAAGCAAAGCAAAGCAAAGCAAAGCAAAGCAAAGCAAAAAGAACAGGAAAACATAACTAATGTGTTTCCCTGGGTTCTGGGAACTAGTCCATCAAAGCCAAGGAGGGGATCATGGTTAATTCCTGGTTTACAATTGACTAATCAAAAATATTAGACGCCCACACTTGTGATTGGAGTCTGAAGTGGGGACAGTCTTGTAAGACTGAGTCTTTAACTTTTGGGACTTGACATTAACTCCAAGAAGATAATGTCAGAATTAACTAAATTATGCACCCAGTTGGTATAGGGAAGGCTGATGAATTGCATAGTGGGGGGAAAAAAACCTATACACATGGGGTTAGAAGCATCATGTGAGTACAGACAACACTATTTCATCAGAGGATAATTAGAAAGGTTATAATACACAATTCCTTCAAAAACAAAATTCACCACATTTTTCACAAAATAAAATTGGGGATGTAAATAATTTCACAAAAAGAACTCTGGGCCCAAATAATTTCACTCAGGAATTCCATCAAATATTCAAGGAAGAAATTGCACTAATCTTATGCAAACTATTTCAAAAAAAAAAAAAAAAGGAGGAGAAAACACTTCTTTCAACAGGCAGGAACATCCCAGAGATTTTTAGGTTGCTGGGGAACAAAAGGCAGTTTGTGAACTCTCCCTGGAATTCCTCCCAGAAGCCTAGTTCTATAGGCTCCCTCCAGCTCTCTCACTCCTCCGCTCTACCTCTTGTTAGTGATGAAAGCTTGCTTGAACATGAGCTCAAGTTATGAGGTGCCTGCTTCTCTACCTTGCCCAATCTTGGGACTTTGATTCTCTAAACTGTGAGTTTATAAAACTTTTTTTCTTCCATAAGTTTGCTGCCTCAGATATTTCATTATAGTAAAGCAAAGCAAAACACAAACTACCAAACAAACCAAGGATACTGAGAGAAAGCAAGGATATCCTTCAGAAATGTAAATACAACAAAATATTAGTAAATCAAATACAGCAAAATATAAAAATAGTAATTCATCATGACCAAATGAACTCCAAGAATTTGTGGTAGTTTTAATGTTAGAAAAACAATATAATTTATTATACTACACAAAATGATTATTCAAAAGATATAGAAAAACAGTTGACAAAATTCAGTACTTAACCATGTTCAAAGTTTTTAGTAGGAATAGAAGAAAATTTCTGAAATCTGATAAAAGGTATCTACCAAATTGTAGAGGTAACACTACAATAATAGGTGAGAGAAAAGAGAAGGGAGAAAACAGGCAAATACAAAAGGGAAAGGAGAAAAGAGGAAAATGAAGGGAAAGAGAAGAGCACATATAGACAGGAAGATATAAATGTAAGAGTCAAAATGGGGTCACTGTGTCACACATCCTGACAAACGGAGCCAGAGAAAGGCAGTGAAGGAAAGGTTTTCATGATAAAACGGCTATTACAAAAGACTACTAAAATTATGGCCTTACACAAAAGCTGCCACAAACACACAGAAAATACTGTGAGGATATCTACATAGTAGACCAACCTTGAAATGACGCCATCCTTGTTACTGAGTCTTGAACCAAAGCCAACTTTGATAACTCTCCTTACTGGTCAGTACATTTATACAACAATGACAGGATACAAGCAACATACAAAAATCAACTGAACTTTTATACATAAGTAACAAACAAATGGGCAATGCAATTTAAGAACAAATGTACCAACAAAAGCACCAAAAAAGAAATAAAGCATACCAAAGAGACATTTTTAAAAAAGCAATATAAAAGAAAAACGTACTCTATTTGTGAACTTGAAGGTTCAATACTGTTAATATGTTACTACTGGGGAATTAATAAAAGGTGCATGGAGAATTTCTCTGTATTTTCTTACAATTGTATAATAATCTATGTATCTTAAAAATATGTGTAATGTTTAAATTTTACTCCCTCTTCCCTTTTTTGTTTGTCTGTTTTAGACAGGGTCACACTATACATTCTAGGCTGGCTCAATCTCAACAGATTTTTCTGCCTTGGCCCGCTAAGTGCTAGCATTACAGGTGTGCATCATGACACCCAGTGAAAATTCATTCAACTAATCCAGGGTTTGGGGGAGACTAGGAATCGAATTTGGGGCCTTGCACTTACCAGATAGGCACTAATGCCACTAAGCTATATCCCTGGCCCTCAACTAATATTTTTAAAATACCTCAAAAACCTAAAAAAGAAAAGAAAAATTCTCAATTATCATAAACATATTAATTTTCCATATGGTAATTTATAAGTTAAAAAAGCAGTTCTGTTAAAAATATTAAGAGTTTTAATGGAGCTAGATGAGAACACTAAAGTTTGTAGGAAAAAAAAAACAAGAAGGAATACTCTGCAAAACACTGAAAAAGAAAAGCTAGTGTGATTATGTAACCTTTTGAGACATTAAAACATACCACACAGGGACAGACTAACAACTTATATTCTTTGAAAATGTCAATGTCATGAAAAATCAAGAAATTCTATTTTCATGAGCTAACATGAAAGACACAGGACAAACATAAGTAATTCTGAACTGTTACTGAACCATCAATTTTTTAAAAATAAGTGATAAGAAAATTTATACCCAAAATTTAAAATTCTCAGATAATATATCAATGCTAACTTCCTCATTTTGGTAATTGTTTGGTTATATAAAAATGTTAAAGCAAAATCAATAGTTAACTATAGAAATTTAGAATGATTATAAAATACCTATAAAAACTATCTATGTTAGCACTTTTTAAAATCCAACTATTAAACATACTTTTAGGAGCAGTAAAAAAATTCATCTTGTAGTTGTAACTTTTATACCTGTTCCATTATGATGGGGCATGTTTATTTTTTCAGAATTTTGGTATACATAATTAATACTAGTATATGATTTTTATTTAGTAATTCAAATCAATTCTTGTCATAAATTTCTATATGTCTGATTACCAAATCAAACATTTCCACCATTTGCTATATGTATACACTGCCAAACTGCCTTCCTGAAAGACTACCAACTCAATACGCCTTCTGTCTTATCTACCCTTCCTTCTACACAAACATATACACAATGCAACATACACACATGCTTGCAGGCATAAACAGTCATAAAATAAGAGTACAGTCATATGTCCTTAACATTTTTGTCACTAACAGACTATGTATTAAAAAAAAAAAGCAAAAGAGAACAAGAAAAAAAAATCAAAATTACATATGCAACAGTGGTCCCATAAGATTACAGAGAGTACAGAAATTTCTATTGCCTAGTAACTTATTTACAAGTTAGCATTAATGTTGGTGTAAAAAATAAAAAACAAAAAAGCAAACAAAAAAAAGCCCGCTTCACTGCTTTATAAAAATACACAATTGTATACAATATGTAATCCTTGATAATGATAGTGAACTATTTGCTAATTCATACATTTAATATACTACACATTTGATAGTTGTCTAAATCGTACTCTTTTTACTTGTAACCAAATAGAAGTTTACTGCACAGCAGCATGCTGGTGGCAGCCTCATACACCCAAGTTTCCTGTGTATAGTACTCTGTTTCTTAATAACATCTGGCGCCAAGTGACTGATCTGTGATACGTAGAGGTGCGTAAGTACACTCTACACACAATATAAAGAGAGCTGTGAAATCACCTAAAGATGCAAATGTCAGAACTTATCTTCATCTTTAAGTAAGGCATGATTATTTTTCCTGTCAAATATTCCTTTGATTTTTTTGCCCTAAGTATTAGGTAACTTCTTTGGTATCTTGTGTTACTTCATATTTTGTTTTTATTATTGGGAAATTGAATATTATCTAATAGGTGAGCATTTTCACATCAAGCATGTCCTTTACCATATTTTTTTTACCTGACTTGCAGCTTTCATTAAAAAGATGAAACTGGTATCAAAAAGTATTATACTTCGAAGCAATTAAGGCATTTATTGACCATACTTAATGGTACCTTTCTAGTTTAGGTTTAAAGTGTTTGTGGTATTTTATTATAATAAAGGCTCCTTTTTAAATTCTACATTTTTATTGTTATTTAAGTAATTATTTAGCAGATAGGACTTTCAGTAAGTGACAAAAGAAGCAGCTCAATTTCTACCACATGATTTCCCAGTTGTCACAGCACAATATACCTAATCTCTCCTTCCACTGTTGCATAGCCTGCTTTACCACAGGCTAACCTATTAACTTCATGTGGACAGAATGTTAACTTTTATTTTGCTCTACTTGATACAGCAGTCGGTGAATACATAATACCTGCAGCTGATTAGGTAAATGCTTTCACCATATTAACATCTGATTCTTTCATTCAACCAAAAAAAGTTGGTAGCATTCTCTGAACACTTAAAAATTACTATTGGGTCTAGCCAAACTATGCTACAATTGTCTTAATCTAATCTATTATTTTATATTTTGAAAACTACACATTTGAAACTGCTATTTTCATTAGTATGCGCCTGCACTGTCTTATTTTACACTAGTTTGTATAACATCTAATTTCAATATATGCTACATAAGGCTCTTGCTAAAATTATTGTCTATATTTACCATCTTACGATAATGTAACTTCTTGGGACAAATGCCAAATTCACTTATTTGCATTTTTCTCTAAAACTGGAAGGGTTAAATGCTATCACTTTTTAGTATAACTCTGAATACATTTCATATGTATACAATATGTAATGCTTTCATTAGCATTATTTTTTGTTTTTTTGCATCCATCTATTCCTTGACATAAAGGTATTCAAGTCTTTATTTACCGTCTTCCAAATTATCTGTCAACTTGTCTAGTGATTCTAACTTACAGAATGCAGATGGTATGATTTATCCTGTTTTAGAACAGATCAACTTTTCCAAATGCTCCAAGTACTAAATAAACAATATGTGCCCTCTGATGAAAAATACAAAAACAAGTACTTTTTAAAAAAATTAATCTTAATTCATCTGACAAAACACAAAATAAAACCCCCAATGTCCTCATAATGACTTAATGAAGCTAAGTACAAATTAACCTCTATTACATTTATCACTTCACTTTCTACTTTTCTTTCCAGCCCCACTGGTTTGATCCTACCACAGGGATCATTTACTTCCTACTTCTACCTAGAACTTCCAAACAGATATTCAGATAGCTTAGTCATTCGTTTCCTCTTTATTTAAGTCTTTAAAAACAAAAACAAAACAATGTCTTTCCACAGGGCTAGCTTAGGAAAAGATCAAAATTCTAAATAAATGTTACTTTCTCATCATCATAAAGTTTAAAAAAATAGTAGTCCAATCATCATAAGTTAGACATAGTCTGTTACTTTTACTGTTTTTTCCCCTAAACATTCAATTTTCTACGTTTTTTGTGGATTTGCTTCAAAACAATGTTATATAAAAGATAATAGTGAAAACCTTTTCTTGTTCCTCTCCCTTAAGCTTTCAAATGCCCTCCAGCCAATGCCAACAAGAACGTGTCAGTAGCTGGACAAGTTTTACTTACTACTTATGACAAGTTAAGGCAGCACACCACACACAGGTAAGCAAGAAGCATAAGCAAGAGGATCTTAGAAATGACTTAAAGGATTTATATTTGCATTATACGATTTAAAGTTATGTTCAAGGAAGTAAGACTTTGTTCTAGACTGGACATTGTCATCTGAGGCTAATTCTATAATAATCACAATAAATCCTGGGAGGACAAAAGACCAGTGGACTCAAGTTATAAATGGTAAAGTAGCAGCAATCACTGATATTTAGTCAAGATTCAGCTGTGTTTGTTTTTTATTTTCCTTTGCTATGTACACTGACTTTGTTTTTTATGTCCTAGTATAAGTTTATGGCATATTCTAGGTTTCTGTTTCATTTTCCAAGTCACAGAATAGCCTTGTCTGATGCTGCTGTTCTCTAAAATTATGTTCAAAAGGAGTATATCAAAGCCTATCTATCTATGAATGCCAAGGCAATTTCCTGATTCAGAGACTGCTTTTTCTCTCTCAACTTCTAGTGTATTTCAACTTACGGATTTAAAATTTCTCCTGCCATATTCCATTAAGTCTCACTAAAAATACCTGCATCGATGTCTAATGGCTGGAAAGAGATAGATACAAACCAATATATGAGCTTAGCATTAAAAAATAGGATAAATGCAAGCAGGAACATGTAGATAACATAGGACATGTAGATAACATAGGATGTTTAGAGTTGTCACAAAAAAAAGTAACAGTAGTAGCGATCCAAATTGATGGTAAGGAAAAAAAAAAAAAACAAAAGGTATAATCCTAAGAACCTACTTTCCATATTAATAAAAATAATTGCATTATTTTTTCACATAAAGTGAATACATACACAAATGAATGTGCATTAAAAATGCTTCATTTTTTCCTTCCACTAAAAGTATAATACTATATTGGGACAATTTGTAAAACCTGAATACTATCTAGGGATAAGAAAATGATACTGTATCTACGTTAAGTTCTTCAACTTTAAAACTGTATTGTGATTATATATTACAATATCCTTGTTTATAAAGAAACACACACAGGTTTATTTAAGAGTAAAGGAATGTATGCCTGTACCTAACTCAAGCAATACAGGGATAAAACTGTATGTTATGAGGTATTAAATGAGACTAAGAAAAAATGTTACTGTTTGGACAACCTACATGTAGAAGGACACGAAGAAACTATTTTTAGTATTGTTACTTTTCTCTAAAAGTTAAAAGAACCCGTTGTCAGGTCTCAAAAATTAGAAACTGACAAACATCAGCACGTACAAGTCAAAAATAGAGAGAGAGAAGTCAATAAATTAACCAGAAGAGGTGAGACTAGTATCGATGTACTCAAGTCTGAGTTGTCTGCACCTATCAAAGCTGAAAGTGTTAACATAATGATGACTAATTAATAGATTAAAACTTTCTATCTCTTAGACAATGACATGATTTTTCAGTTTCCTCCTAAAGGTCTTCTCAAGATCTGATATTATCAGTAAGTTAAAACATTCTTTTAAAACTCTTTCATCATTGGCAAGCAAATGTCGAGCTATTTTTGACATTACACCTTAGAGCTATTCAGTTCCTAATCAACCCCATGCTGTCTGAAATAGCATGTCTAGATGATAGGACATTTCAGTAAACTAATTTAAGACTTTACAACTTAAGTGATTATACCATTGGTACCACTAAAACATACTGTTAAATATATCATTTACCTGAGAACTGCCACTGAAACCTGGAGGATGGCTGTATTCTGTGGAATCAATAATACTACTGCAAAATGAAGAAAAAAAATGTGATTTCAGTATTTATATTATTTTAGCAACAGAAAAAGTAGATATAAATAAAAAGTATCTATAAACCAAATACTAATTTTTAAGCATTTACTGCCAATCATTTAATTAGATATCAAACATACAAGCCATAAACATAAAACCAGCAAATACTTAAATAATTTATCATTTCATCCACTGTCTCAAACATATATACCAAGTAAGACTACAAAATAAGAATACTTAGAAGGTAACTGTACACACATATTTTTTGTATTTCATTTCCAACTATAATTGGGGGGCGGGATTTTAAGGAAAGGAGGACTCACAGTAGTAGGAAAAGAGCACAAACATGCAATCAAAAGCTATGGTTAACATACTCTGCTAAGCCATTAGAAAGCTACAAGCTCCTACACAATCACTACTGTTTCCTCACTGCAGATTAAAGTTGGTGTGAACTATTTTGTAGACTGTGTTTCAAGTCCCAAAAATATTACAACTCTGCAAAGTGTGAAACAAAATTACCAAAGGAATGAGACAACCGTAAAATGACATAGTCTTTCACAAAACCCAGAATTTACATACTAGTTTTCAGCTGCCCCGGTCAAACATAATCTGTTTTCTCATTTGTTCTATTTATTTAGTGTATCTTCTGTGCACTCTCTTACCTAATTTGAAAAAAAAAAAGCCCAGAATATCTTTTTCTTCCTCTAGCTTACCACTTCATCAGTACTATCTCATCTCATTCTTTAATAAACTAGTCTATAAAAATTATCAACAGCTGAAATTGTAAAACAGACATGCCAACCATGATAAACTGTTACATTTTTTACATTGTTCTTTCATATTTCTGCAATAAAGATGTTTATATTGTCTACCCCAACTGAAGGTACTAAACACTACTTAACTACACAAAATAATTATTTCTCAAATTACCTCAGAGATATTTTAACATGAAAGTTTAGAAGTAAAAAGTTTGAACTTTACTTGAAACTTCAGCTAATAATTGGACATTATGAGTTATTAATTTTATTTTACCATATTCCTCTACCTAATAAATGATAATATGTCACAGAGGTGTGAGATGAGATAAGGTGTGTAAAGTTCTCAGTACAATGCTAAAATATGGTTAACAATAAATTTTGGCTTCTATTAACAAAATTGGTTAACAACAAAGCTTTACATTTCATAAATGTTGTAAGTCGTAAGTCATAGAGAACTGTCTTCACAGTTGTCTTTTTCTTAATAGCAGCAATATATTACTACCCAGGTGTTAATTCACTGTGTCCTTGTCTATTCTAACAGTAAAATTCAATTATACAAGAAAGAGCCTTTCCTTCTGCTACAAAAATTTATGTTCTCTTGCTGTGGGTTTCTTTCAATGAAATAAAACAGCACTCACTTTCCCTATAGCATCAAGTACTTTCATATGCTATTCTCAATTTATTCTATACATGGGTTAACAGGGCCAAAAGTGAGATGCCATGCATTCAAAAGACTGTTTCTGTGGTGGTGCACACCTGTAATTCCAGCACTTTTGGAGGATGAGGCAAGAGGACTGCAGATGTCAAGCCCAGCCTAGACAGCTTAGGTAGACCATGTCTCAAAATGTTAAAGGGAGGAGGGGGGAAATTTAGCTCAGTTTAAAGGCCCTAGATTCAATTTCCCTTACCAATTTTTTTAGAAAGTCTTTTACTCATGAAGCCCAATTACCTGCCATCTGTATAGCATTAATAAAATTATATAGGTGTATGTTTGGAGGTCAACAGACTGACTTTTAGCTATGACTTTGTAATTCTAAATTTTTAACTGCTAGCTTTAATGATACTGATATCATCTTAGCATAATATTAAAAAGATATTATATTTAAAATATGTGTAAAAATGCCAACTAGCTTAAGATATTGGTATTATAGGTCTTACATTGTGTTTTTTAATGACAGCCAATATAGAGCCATTATGTTATATTTCTATTTTATGCTCTGTAAGTGAAGATTTGGAAAAAAAACCTCACATTAACTCACTCAGTTTACAGACACATGCTTTACTGCCTTTTTTGGAAAGAAATGAAAACCAGTGAACTCCAAACACAAGACAGTGTCAGTTTTAAGTAAACATCAATAAAGTTATAAAAATTTAAAAAGGACATCAAACATGGTAACAGAAAGAAGAAATTTTCAGAGTAGTAACCAAAAGTGAATTAGGAATACACTTCTAATAAAATGAGGAAAGTAAGGTAATTCCTAATGTTCTTGCTGGTGACAACTAGAAGCTCATCTGAAAATGTAAATGAAAACATTGCAGCAGTTAACCTGGAGTAAAAAGAAATTCAGTTAGATGGTATCAAGGTGTCACACAACTACAGTGACTTCAGTTATTTGTTTCCAAAAGTAAACATATACTTCATAATTATAGAAGACAGATTGTTAAGTCAGTTTCACATATGAAATACCCCTTTAATCAATAGATAGCTAAAAGACAACAGCAGCTTATTCTTGGTGCAAATAATAGGTTTATAAATTTAATACTGGATTTTTATTTGAAAAAAGCAATCTACAATTTAAATTATGAAAAGAAAACTTTTGAATCTATAAAGCAAAGTAAGCACACTCAGATCATTTAAGTCTGAACATAAAAGTCAATGAGTATAGGGTTTTGTGAAAAAAACAAAAGAATCAAATAGGCCAAAAACTGCCAAGAACACCCATGAAATTAGATACTATCATTGACATTTTTAGCCATTAAAGCAAAAAATTGTAAGCTTCTATAGTTAATACAGTAACTCATAGCTACAGAAACAATGTTTCTTTCCAGTATTCTTCATATTGAGCCAGTTTCCTTAAAAAAAATGAAACACATTTAAAAAATAACCTGAAAACAATCTGACAAATTTTTAATACTTTAATAATTTTACTGAATTTTAAATTAATGACAAACCTCAATTACTAACAAGCAAAATTCTTATGGCCTCAACTTTGCAGATACTCCCCTCGCCCCCTCTGGCCAGAATCAGTCTAGATGTTAATTTTTTTCCTTTTATATTCTCCATACCTTTTAACATTTGACATGGTTATATTAACCAAAACTGATATAAATAATCCATCAACTGATGTGAATAATCTGTTAACTGATAACTAATATCTACTGAATCTTTACTATGTGCAGGCATTATTTTCATTTCTTCAAACATATCATCACATTTTATCCAGCAATTCAAGTAGTTATCCTTATGTTTCATATGAGAAAACAAAGGTCTGTACAGAAAATAATAAACTTCACTAAGGTCACACTGGTAGTAAGTTTTAGAAATGAAATTCAAACCCAGGTAGCATAATTTCAGAATCCTTATGGTACAACCATCAAAGTGACCCATGCCTCTTCTTTTTGAAGAATCACCATCATGTTCAGTTTGAGCAGAAAACTTTCATTTATCACCTGTTCTCAACTCTGGAATGGCATCCACAACCCTCTCATCTCCCAAAATTATATAGACTTTAGAATAGGAATGCCTTGCTAAGAGTATCAGTTATGTCTCTGTGTGATACAGAGCAAATTAAAATTACTTTGTCTCTTTGACGCAGTTTACTAACTGGTAAAATAAAAAGCAAAGATAAAATCTATTCCATAAAATCTGTTTTGAAGAAACAGAATATGTAAATTACAAGGCACTACCCAATACTGAGCTACAATTTTATTCTTAATAGTTGCATATTTTGCAAATAAAGTTTTCCAGGGCAGTATTTCTAGGGAAGATTTTTGATTTAGATACAAATATCATGCATGCTTTAGAAGTCCAGAAAAAATTTTCTTCTCTTACCATCAGCACAAAGTTAGAGTTGCAATTATGCATAAGGAAACAAGGGAAAATAATACTGTATTGCTTTTAACAACGTGAGTTACTGCTCAATAATCTTGAAGGTGAAAAAAGAAAAGGGCAACAATTTTAAAGTTTTCACTATTAAAGAAGTTCTCTTCCTAGTGAGAAACTTCTGACAGATGTAAAGAGTATATGTGGAAATTTTCTAAAAGATGGAACAGGTCTGAGCCTATTGCTTTACTGCCTTTTTTGGAAAGAAAAACTTTGCTTAGCAGAACTGCAAAAACAGAAAAAAAAAATAAGCTGAAAGGAATGAGTCACAGTTTATTACACAAAGTGCTGTATTTGGTTACATTATATTCTACTACTCCTTCTCAATTTATTTGTACTTCCTAGTGGAAAAATGTTTAATTATCAGATGATATAGGAGCAACACGGTCTTAGAGTTACAAAAATTACATTGAAAGAACTACAGAAAAAAGTTTTAAAAGTAAATATAGAGGAAGCATTCTAAAACAATAAAAGATTTAAAGGTTATGGTATCAGAACAAAGAAAGAATGATAGGACTTGGGTAGGGAACAAACTACAGAAATGGAAAATGGTAGCATCACTTGAAGGTTTATTATTACAATGGAGCTGATGGGAAGTAGGTGGGTCCCTGAGGGCATGACCTGGTAAGATGCAGCTCCTTTTCCAGCTGTTCTTGTGTTCTGCCTCCTATCTGCCATGCCCTGATCAACTTTTCCTCCACCATGCCCCTCAGCCATGCCACCTCAAGCAAGAACAGGCTGGCTGTTCACGGATGCAAACATGAGCCAAAATAAACTTCTCCTCCTTTAAATTGCAGATTTTGTCACAGCAACAAGGAAAATGACTAGGCCAATAATTAAAGGGGTGAAATTTCCTGTATGTCTAACTTGAAACAGCAAAAGCCACACGTAACAAATCTGATCACGGTTCATAAATAGAACCCACAGGAAACAATAAATAACAATAACTTGTTTTGCTCAAGACTTAATTTTAACTCTCCCAAGCCCAGGAACTGGAGCTGAGATATTTTCAAAACATTTCAGAGATGTGCAACTTTACTCCCCACCAAAAAAGTAAAAGAAATAAAAAACTTCACCTCACCCTTCACAATGATATATAAACTTACTGCTGAGTGTCTGAGCTTTCTTTTATAAAATGAAAAATATCCATGTCTGAATTAGATTTTAAAACACATCAGCAGTGTCAGCAAAACAGACACAAAATCAACTAAACTCATGTTTCCATACTTTCCTAAGCATAATTTCCACCATTTGTCTGCATGTTTATCTCTAAGATCTATTTCTGAACTTAATGGTTCATATTTGGTAATAGAGTTCCAATCTCTATTTCACGCAGTGGTCTGGCTCAGTACTAATGAACTCAAATTGGCCTCTACAAGACCTCAGATTTCAGAATTTAAATGGACTGCTAATATCTTCAACAAGCAGCGAAAACTACAGTGTATGACAAAAACCCAAAGATGCCTACAAGTCAAACAATGAAGTTTTAGAGTTAAAATGCATTTTGATAGATTAAAATTCTTAGAATCATAAAGTCTGCATATACTGTACTATATTTTCATAACTACCAATTCACCAGCTAATGTTACTTCTCATCTGAAGACTACCTCATTATGAGAAAAAATTCCAGGATCTCTCAGTGCCTAACAGTGTTTGACATGTGCCTGGTACATTTCAAATACTGGTTGAGAGACTTAAACTCTTCCAATATTCTAAATAATACCCTTCCAAGAAAATTATATCTTTCAAGAAACATTTTCATAACTTGTTGCATTACCTATCAATTTTAATGAGAAAATGATATACAAAAGATAACCTCATATCATTATTAGTTAAGCTCATGTCTCTATTTTCTATGTATTTTTGTTCTAATTCAACTCTAAAATTCAATGTCATAAAAGAAAAGGGATCAGGAGAGAAAGAGGGGCAAGGCAAGGGAGATAACAGAGGAGACAGACTTGATAACCTATGTTATGTGGTTGTATGAAAATGCCACAACGTAACCCAGTAATGTGAATAATTAATATATGCACCAATAAAAAATTTAAAACACATGCAAATGATCGGTCGAGCATATGAAAAACTATTCAAGCTCTTGGATAACTGAAGAAATAAAATTAAGCCAGTAATGAAAAACAAGTAAAGAATAAGTAAACAAAAAAATTAAAATTCAGTATCTTTCAAAGCCTATGGCAACAAGTCCAAGTCCAAGTCCAAGTAGAGGGTCAGCATAAGGTCAGTCACCTTTAACAGAATAAAACAATCAACTGGTTTTACCACCACTCCTACACTATAGGTAATCATTAAAATACAGTAAAACATTAAGTATACCTGAGATTTCTTAAGGCTTTTTAAAAAAATAATTACGTAGTTTTGGAGATCGAATGTAGGGAGGAGTATTTGCTTGTGTATAAAAGAACTCCTGCACTGTTACATACAACCTTCCTCTTTTTTAACATGGAAAATAAAGATTATATTAAAAATGTTTAGATTTATACATAGAAAGGATCTATTTAAAATTCACAATAAATTACTAATAATTTATAAAGATTACAGTGAGATATGAGCATAAGAAATATTTCAGTTCCTATGCTTCTGAAAAAGTTGTTTTTAAGTAAGATAAAGCAGTTGAATCAATAACTGCCTTAAAGTACTAAGTACCTTAGCATTAATATGTGAAAAAGGAGTCATTAGCAACACATTATTTACTAGAGATAAGCCAAAACAATGATCCAACATGTAAAACATCAAGAACATATAAAATCAAAATTCTCATCTATATTTTATTTATATCTCCCTCTTCCTATATCACAGACTTTAAGGACAATTCAGAATTTAAATTGATGGGGCTAGAGATTTAGTTCAATGACATAGCGCCTGCCTGGCAAGCACAAGTTCATGAGTTCCATCCCCGGTGTCAAAAAAAAAAAAAAAAAAAAAAAAAAGAATTTAAATTGATATACAGCTCTCTTAAAAGAGTTAAATTTATCATCAATAGCAATTTTCTATCATTGAAAGTATTTTAAAGATAAGAGACTATAAATCAGAAGCTACTACTGTATTATACTGTATTACTATTTTATTTTTAGGAAAACAAGTTAAATTTAAAACTAGCAACTATCTGGATATTACAGTGAATCCAGCTAAAGCTTCAATTAATATTCTTCAAACCAAGTTCTTTGAAGTTCTGAAAACACAGACGTGAGACTAATAACTGATAATTCTGAAATACTTGCTGAAAGATAAAAAGCAACTAAGAAACAATTATTTCTAAGACAGAAGTCACATTAATGTAAAGCACTGAGGCATTTACAGGCAAAAACTGTAATAACAAATTGGAAGAGAATTTAAAATCTTGAAGAAAGTACACCAATATTCTTCATCCCACCGTATTTACAGTTAGCCATAGAATGAGACCAAGTTTCTTACTGAGTTTCTCACTTCCCATGTCTTGGAATCAATCATTTAGTTGTGCTTCCTATTTACATACACACTTAAACTAAACAAATTTTTAAAAACCCAAAATCCACATGTATTAGTCCTTGTAAAATAAAGTCCACTCCACAGACCTACCTTAGAAATTCACAGATAATCACACCAAATCTAACAATGTTTCCATTTAAACAAAATTGCACTGTCTTCATGTTGCCAGGAAAAAGAATGATAAAAATGTTTCACTTTCTCATTTAAAGGTTGAACTAAAACTTTTAAGATGTACAGAATATTAATAATTCTCTAAAAAATGGATTTTACATATATACTCATAATGATCCTTTTAGATAAAGAATCAAGTCCATTTGGCAACAAGAAATCACACTTATCTACCATCCTCTCACTGACGTGTATCTCTCACACACATACACATATGCAACAATAAATGTAAACTACAGTTCACAATGCAGATTGTGAAAACACTCTTCCTCAGAATCTAAAGCAAGATTATTAAGTCCCTGAGGGCACCAATCTGGTTTGAATTGATTCTCATGAGAAAGTTGGCATGGATGAAGATTTAAAAGGTTAAAAATTATTCTACTGAAATGTATAAAGAGAATAATCATGTACTCATCTCACTCCCAATCCAGTAAAGCCTACGTGATAATTTTGCTGTGTTTGTTTTTTGAGACAGGTTCCCTCTATGTAGTTCAGATTAGCACTGATCTCACTGTATGTATCCCAGACTGACCTGGAACTCATGACCTACTGCCTCAGCCTCGAGTGAGAGAATTATAGACATGTGCCAACATGCCTGGCTGACAATTTTTAAAACAAAATCAAAATAATTAGTTTATGTCTTAAGTATACTATAGGTCATGCTTCAATTAAGTATCATAAAGTATGAAAACTAAATGACATTCTAGATTAAGTATTTACTCAAAAATACATTTTAAGCCCATACTAAGTATAAACGTTCATATAAAAATAAAGTTTAAGAAGGAAATCCATATTCATAGGATTATCATAAAGCACAGGAAATTCACACAAACTACCACATTATGAAAGTAGGAACAAAACAAATAGGACTTTTATTTAAATAAGTGATTAATCTTATGTGTTGTTTTCCTTCCTCTTCTCTCACTTTTTAGGGAAACAGTCTGCAAAAATAATAGACAGCTTGCCATAAATTGGATTCTTAAGAGATAGAAACAAGGGACTAGGGAGGGGAAAAACAATTTAAGTAAGTCCAGTGAAGGTTTCCAGGCAAAAGAAACAATGTGAAATTTACTGTTATGAATTACTTTCAGCAGGAAAGAAAGCTCATGTTTCTAGCAATAATGCAAGAGAGAATAGGTGAAAAGATCATTGCCAGGCTCCTTGTGATGCTTAGATCTAAAGAATGCTCCAAGAAAATACCAGACAGGATGTAACAACTATGCAAGTTAGGACAAATAAAAGATGGTGTAAAGGAGCTCCCTTTAATTTTGTAGAAATGCACAGTTAAATAAACAAACTCAAATTCTACATAAAGGATTCAATGACGTAATACATAATGAAGATTTTTGTTATAGAAAAATAAGTATGAATCCTTAAAAGGCTTTTTAAACAATAAATGAATCCTAAAAAGGCTTTTTTATAGTAAGCCTTCTTAAAAGAGAGAGCAAATCTTAATATTGAGGACTGAAAACCAAAGCTATCTAGCATTTAAGCAATGTGCTAATAATTATGAAAAAAGAGGTTAATATTATTGCAACTACATGTATTTCTTAACAACAACAACAAAACCCAAATATAAATAGTGTAACATTCTTCACAGCAATTACTTCGTATCTTAAGGGTCATTTTTTAAGTGTATTTATGGTCTACATCAATACTCCCAAATGCCTTTCTCAATCCCAAAATGATGTTTGAATCACCTGCTTAAAAAAAAGTATCAAAATCTTTTTTAAAAAATACTGTTTGCCTATTTGCCCTTTAGTTGTTAATAAATGTAACTGACAGAATCTCATCTGACAGTAATTCCAAAAGCAACTTTAGCAATTCTCCAATATTTGCAGACTTCATGAAATTCTGTATCATTCACAAGATCTGCCATTCTATCTCATAATTAATTACTCTTTATCTCTTCTCATAAAATCCTAATCCAAACTATAATTTTCTTGCTGCTAGACTATTAAAATGCTTCTTACCTCTTTTCTTTGCTTCCAGTAACATAAGATGGGGAAGGACAAGATAAGGTGCTCTCTATCTTCCATGTGGAACCCACATGTACATTGTAAAATCTAAATCTGATTCTATACATTCAGTAACTTTTCATGAATATTTACTCCTCTTTTCAAGTGTTGGTAAATGCACCCCTTGGAGAAGTCCAACTAACCAAACTACATGCAATCTTCTGTATTAATGTTATGTTACATACTCGCTTGTTTAATATCTTCCCCAACCTCCACAGACACATCTGAATGGTAAGTCCTGTAAGCGCGGGAGTTTTGTCAGCTAGATTCATCACCTAGAACAGTGTCCAGTGTATTAGATGCATTCAATACAGAAAATAAGTGTGAGAATTAAATAAGATACTTAAATAAGGAAATACAAATAAAGAACTAAATTATCCTGAGTTATTAAAAAAAACACCAGAGAGAGCCAAATTAAAAACGTACCTTAACGACATCATTTTATATCTACAAAGAGTGTACATCAAGGAAAAGTCAATGAGTTAAAGTATAAGATTTTTATAACATTTTTTTCCTCGATATTACCATTTTATGTTCCCAAATTTAATTTTGAATGTTATCTGACTTTAACTCATAACTCAAGAAATTCTACAAACTTTTAACCCAACTGTGAGTTCAAAATATACATACAACTCAGTATTTCTTAATCAAAAGCATTAGCAAAACAGATGGGCCATCTGAATCTCATTTCTAGATCATAACCTGAAAAAGTTTCTCAGGGGTTTCACACATTCCACTGAAAAGGCTCCAAGGAGTAGTACTGTACGTATACTTCGTAATACAAATCCTATGTAATTTCTAGATTAAGCTTTGTACCTGTGTGATGGAGAAGGAGCTTCAAACTGAGGCACTGTGCTATCTTCACTCACAGGAGAGTACAAGCCGCTCATTTCCTAAAAATACAATTAACTGAATTATAGTAGCTATCCAAACAGAAGATGCACAATTCAAAACTGAATATTCTATTTCCTTCCAGTAGTGGATTTTCATCCGTTCCTTTTGGTGTCAACACCCAAATTTCTCAAGGATTCTTCTCCAGAGAGTACAAAAGCAAAGCAAACCTGAAAATTTAAGATCTGTCTTTTTCATAGTACAAATTAAGGAACTATAAATCACCTAATACTATTTATCACTAATGATGCCACCAAATATGGAAAAAAGACCAAACCAAGTATTTTAAAGAAAAACCATATACCATGTGAACAATGAATTAGCAAATCATTCATTTGTGTGATTACTATTGATATGCATTAGGACAAATGAATATGAAAGATAATTGGATCATAAGGTACAAGTATTTAAAATAAAAAAGAAAACAGATATCTCATTTTCTGCTTTAAAAAAAGTCCCTAGATCAATAGGAAAAAAATTCCCTAGACAGGAAGAAAAAACAAGTTTATTAATTAAAAATTTAGCTTTATTTCTTTAATAATGACAAACTCTAATTTTTTTAATCATTAAACCTAAGGAAAAGGCCTGATGATCAACTATCATCACATAAATTAGTTTTAAATCATAGTAACAATCAGCCTCCTTTTTCATATTTTACAATTTGATTACTGAAAAAAACAGGAAATTTAAGAATGTTTCTCAGGCTACATTATCAGACAGAAGTATGGCTGGACAGTTCAAGCTCAGCTCAACTATACAGTCAAGCAAGTAACACAAATATATAAGTTAGTACATAAGATACTGAAAATCCACAAAATATTAAATCCATTATCCTTGAACATATTCTGCATGTTGGGAAAAGAAAATTGTAACATGTGAATAATAAAAACCACACGTGAAATTTAAATACTGCCAAAGCAATAAATCACTTTATATCCCAATAGCAAACAAGCTCACAATAATCCTCTGATGAAGTCTTTAAACTAGATATTATAAATTCCCAGAATATTGTCAATATATTCTCTTATCTCTTTTAATTAACTTTACAATTTAGTAAATATAGTAGATAAAAAAATTTTACTTAATGAAATAGAATACTGAAGAATCATTTTAATAGTAACAATGAGGATTCTACAAGTAGACTTAAGTTAACAATATCAAGAAAATTAAGCAATTTTTGTTCTCATTTTAACATAGAGAAAATGTTATCTTTTCCCATTAAAAATGCACACTCGATCAAAACTGAAGTATCACCTATTACTTTCTTTATAACCAAGACCAATCCCATAAATTTAATGTAGCAACTTTAAGGAAAGGTGACAATTTCATGAAACTGAAAAACTGCTAGAGATGTGAGAAACTGTTTATTTCTTACTTCCACTCTTTTAATATCCTCTTCCAAAACACTGAGTTCCTTCTGGATCTGTTCCAGTTGCTGCAGATTAAAGAGAGTGGGGGGAAAAAATAAAAAGCCTAAATCAAACCATGCCAGTATCATTATGTTCAT
Organism: Hydrochoerus hydrochaeris; assembly: GCA_004027455.1. NCBI lineage: Eukaryota > Metazoa > Chordata > Mammalia > Rodentia > Hydrochaeridae > Hydrochoerus > Hydrochoerus hydrochaeris. Next base: position 156,216 of record PVLA01003862.1, on the reverse strand, counting down.
AATTTGAAAAAATAATTTCTAGAAACTGGTCATTAATGGTAAATTAGAGGAGTCTGAAAAAATTCACCATTATAAAACAAGCAGCTGCAAACTGTAAAGCTCAAATGTAGTGACTGAATCTTTAAGGGAACACTATTACAACAGAGATTGACTTTACAATAAAAATGTGAAAGATGAACAAAGACAATAAGTGACTGAAAAAAAAGCAAAATACTCAAAGAACTTTCACATTACCTTATTTGTTAAAAATACAAAAACAAATTCAGCATTTCTCATCAATCACCCCATCTTAAAAGTAAAAGCCTGAAACAGGTTAAATCCCACCACCTAAAAGCAACCATAAATTAACATCTTAACATGTTCTAATGGACTTTTAAAATATATTCAAGATTTTCAATCTTTCACATTTTCTCTGTTGCATTGTAATCATTTTCCATGCTATTAAAATGCAAACACTTCAACTGATGCATAACATTTAACAATATACTTAAGTATTTCCCTTTTATTAGAGATTTAAATTGTTATGAACTATGATAACTAACTCTGGAAGCTAGGAATAGTGACACACACCTGTAATGTCAATTCTGGAAGGCTGAGACAGGTGGATCACAAGTTTAGGCCAACCTGAATTCACTGAATTAACACTATGACTGACAGCCTGTCTCTAATTTTTTAAAAAGTGGGTAGCTCAATGCACAGGTCATGGGATCAATCCCCAGTAACACAAAGAATAATAATAATTTTGGAACATAAGTTCTTACAGATTTTCTCATTTTGAATTTAGAAAACATTTCAGATTTTATTAAGTGTAAGATGAAACTGTTAAATCAAAAGAAGGTTAGAAAATCTTCATTATGGTAATACACTATGGCTTTCCAGAAGCACTATACCAATTTAAATTTCTATCACAGCATAATCTGCTGTCTTACTCTAACCAGAAATAGTGAGCTGAGTTTTAAATAATAGTAACAAACTCATTTTCAAAATATAAACTAACAAATGAGCAATTACATAATATTGTCAGATGTGTAACAGGTACTATTCCCTTTAAGAAGCTGAAGCACAAAAGGTTAATGAAGTTTGCCCAAGATCGTTCAGCATGTAAGTGGCAGAACTTACTATATTATTCCCTTCTCCACATCCCCACAGAGGACTGAACCCAGTACCTTCAGACTCAACTATATTTACAATACCCACCTGCACACATTGGTTTTTATTTTGAGATAAGATCTCACTAAATTGCCCAGGCTGGGTTCAAACTTGCAATCCTCCTGTCTCACCCTGACAGAGTTGGGACTATAGGTATGTGACACCATGCTTGGCTCAGAACTGAAATTAAAATCAAGATATCCTTTGTGTTCCAGAACCCATGCTTTTAAAAACTACTAAAGTTCTTCTGTGTTTTGAAAACAGTATATCAATGTTTTATTTGTTTAATGACTGTGTGTGTGTGTATGTGTTTTGGTTTATTAGTGTTAGTGACTTCTCTTCTGTAATAATGTAGGTACAGTTGGTAATCTAGCTGGCAATTTATTAATTCAAATATTTTGCAAGCCTAAGCATTTTGCTAAGCATTGAAAAGAATAGCAGAATGGGGTTTGCCATCTGAACAACTGGTAAACTAAAATAAAATCAAAGACTAAATCTTAAAGAACTAACAGAACATTCCCAAGTGGAAAATAATGGGTATAGACAGAATAATCAGAGTAAAAATTAACACCTGCAACAGTTCAAAAGGTACAAGAAAGAGATATAATAAATCTGAAGCAATGATAGTTAATGAAATTGCCCAGTATCAGTTAGTACTGTGTACTTTAAAAAGTTAAAAACAAAGAAAACGTGGTAAGAAAAGTCCATGTTAACAAACAAACAAACAAAAAAAAAAGATAAAAGAAAAAGCAGTGTTAACCAGGAAAAAAAGGTAAATGGTAGCCATAGAACCAAGGGAAAAGTCAGTATATTATCAGACAAAAAGGGCTTACCACAGTGATTATCACTGCCAAAGACTTCTGACTCATTCATCTACTTTAAAAAACTTTCGTACACCTTAAAATGTGTCACATAATATTTCTACCTTAACACAAACACTGCTTTTCTTGAAAAGATACTTCTTGCCTTAGAACTCCCAAAGAAAGGCTGATCAACTGAGAAGTTCTCAAATGCTCCAATTCACAGGATTTGGTAGGAATTCACAACTTCTATTTCATTCCATTGCCACTACCAACATCACCCTAACAGAAAAATGACTCCAGTCTAGCACATGCAATACAACTAAATTGCTCTCTACCAATTTTAGTCATTTTTAAACATGAGTTATTTCTACTAGAACTAAAGACAGTTCATGACCATTGACAATTCCACTGATGCTGACCACTAGGTCAGTAAGGTATATCCCCTTAGTGACTTCTTAAACATTTTCATTTAACTACTTTGAAAAGCTCCACTCTTAAAATCTTTTTGAAAATAAATGTTTTATTCTGAGAAGTCTTTAGTATGATTGCTTAAAAAAAGTAAATCTAAAAGGAGAATAAGACTAAGTATTAACATTGTCAACATCAAATGATATCCAACATCACTTTTATATAATACATAACTGAGATAAAGTCAATAATTTTCATAACACTGTTGGAAATAAAAACATGTCTGGGGTCACCTGAGATCTCCAAATATTAAGTGTTCTTTTCTTTGAAGATACTGTCCTAGTCTCAAAGGGCCTTCACACTTTTGTTAGATAATATATTTGTTGCAATAAATGGAGGCTATTATACATAAGGTGAAGTATATAAAACTGCCAATATACAAGTAATTCTTACTTCTAAGAACAGTAATTTTGTGAGTCTATTTAAAATACAATAACTAAGACAAAAACGCTTCTCTGATGAACTTACCAGTAGAATACAAAACCAAAGGATATAACCTATCAAGTCTGAAAAGGTTATCAGGCAACAAATCTTACAAAGGAAGCTAGTCATGGTGATGTGTGTCTGTGATCCTAGCACTCTGGAGACTGAGATAAGAGAGGATTGCAAGTTCAAGCACAGCCTCATAACTCAGCAACTTAGCAAGACCCTGTTTCAACGTAAAAAACAGGGTAGGAATATAGCTAAGTACAAAGGCCCCAGGTTCAATCTCCAGTACTGAACAATAACATAAGTAAACAGCAATTTTTTAAAAAAGGAAAAAAGTTACATTATTAACTTTTCACTAACAACAAAACAATTAATATTTCTTAATTTTTTATTAACAACAAGTTGGAGAAATAACACAATGCTACTTCAGAGCATGATCCAACAGTAGCATTCTCCTAATAGTCATATACTAAGGAAAATGTATAGAAACATTTACATTTAAATGAAAAGTTTCAGATGCCCTTATGAAATGAAATGTAAAGAATTCAAAATTTAAAAGTCCTCAATGAACATTAGCTCTAATATCTTTGGGATTCGTTTATTTAATCACATCTTTAAAACTCATTTATTTGAACTCTACTAGTGGCTGAAAAAAATAAGCCTGGGTATTAAACTCATGTGAATTCTTTTTTAAAAGTTAATGTAATCTAGAATACATTTATTATAATTATTTCAAACTAAAGAATAAACTGCTACATTTTTAGGGAAAAAAGTAAAGAAAAAGGAGTAGTAAAATCATACTAATTCTAAGAGTTACTACCCAATCGAAAGTATTTAGATAAAGTACATAAAGCAAAAGTGAGGATGAAATGTGCAGATCAAAACCCTTAACTGTTCTATACTGCTACCCTAAAAATATATACATACAATATCTAATAAGTTGATTTTAAAACTTTGTGACTCCTCCCACAGTTGTAAAGAAACCACAGAACAAGAACAACTAAAAATATGTAAAGAAGGAGCAAAATAAGAAAGTTTATTTAAAAGCATCCACTAAAAAACTAAACAAAAAATACATTCAAAAACATTATATATGCATATGAGCCAGGTATTATGACATGTATCTGAAATTCCAGTGCTAGGGAGGCTGAGGCAGGAAAAGTAGAACTTTAAAGCTAGCCTGGGCTACACAGTGAGACCCTGTCTCAAAAAAAAAGCCAAGCATAGTGCATACACGAGTAATTGCCAGTGAGGCACAAGGATCCAAGCTGCAGCCTAACCTAGGCAACTTAGCAAGACTGTCTCCAAATAAATAAACAAACAAACAAACAAACAAGTGAGAGTGTAAATCAGTTTTCCCTGTATTCAATCTCCAGTAAAGGAGGGGGAAAATCCACAGGGAAAAAAATATAACAACAACAAAAGACAGAGAAAAGAAACATGAAATAATAGAATGATAGGCTGCAATGGTCTAAATAAAAGTTTGAAAGTGGCTTATCCAAAAGTTTGAAAGTTGGCTATCCCAACTACATACTGCCTATGAAAAATTTAACTGAAACACAATGATTCAATAATAGATATAGAAAGAATAGACTCAGAAGGACACATAATTTTTCCACAAATGTATCACTGTACTATGCACTTGTAATTGCAAAATGCACATTATTTCCAAGCACAAATATTTCAAAATTTAATCAGCTACAAGATGATAGAGCAAATACAGTATCCAAAGGGACAGAATCTAGGTATTTCCTGATAATACTGTAATTAAAGCATAAATGCATAATAAAAAAGAAACCTCATATTTAAATAATAAGTTTATTTCTAAATAAACCACAGCCCTAATAAAGAAGTATAATGAAAATAAGGAATTATTTTGGATTAAACAACAACAAACAAAATAAGATACCAAAATCAATATATGCAGCTAAAAACAAAAAGAACTATGGTCAAAAATGCCTATAGGAGAAAAAAAAAAATCTGCACAATAACATGCACATCTAACTTAAGGCATTAGAAGGAACAAAATAAACTTATAGCAAGAATGACAGAAATAATAAAGGACATAAATTAAATGGAAAACAAACATAAAACAGAGCATGAAAAAAGCCAGAAGTTGGTTCATAAATGAAACTCATAAAATTGATACATGTCTACCAAGAACTGTTCAAGAAGAAAAGAAAAAAAGGAACCAACACGAGACACAGGATTAGGAATGAAAGACAACAGTGAAAACCCTGGGGATACTAAAAACTCTGTTAAGACCTATCTTATGCCAGAAAGTTTTAAAATTATGTTGGAAAAATAAAATTGTGAGAAAAAATGACTTGTATATCAAAAGTGATATATAAAACAAAAACTTGAATAAACCTGGACAAATAATTGTTCAACAAGTTAGCTGAATTTTCCTGAGAACCACAAGTCCAGATGCCTTACCAGCAAGACTTTTAAACATTTGACAAAGACATCAATCCTAAACTAAACAAGCTCTTTCAAAAAACATTTTAAAAGGTATATTCTTGAATTCATTTGGTAAAACTAACTGATCTTTGTGACAAAATTGCACAGAATTCATATAAGAAAAAAACCCAGTCTCAAAATTTCACTCATGAACAAAACCATAAAATCCTAAACAAGATATTAATAATCTAAAATAAACCACACACAAGAAAATATATATGATGACCAGGATTGGTTTACATAAAGAGATGCAATAGGGGTAACCAACTGCCCTGGTGGGTTTTCATAGAATGTAAACCACCTAGAAAAAAATATTCTTGGGTCAAACAGGATGGCAAGTCATTGTAAGTGCAAAGTTGACTGACTCTACAATGTTAAACCAATGTAATTATTCATTGTAACAGAAGGAAAATAGTGTATATGTCTCAGATGCATAAAAGTTTTGGAGTACAGTCAATCCCACTCATAAATAAAAAAAATTTACTTAACAAACTAGGAATACAAATTTAACTCCTGAATGATAAAAAATACCTACAAAAAAACCTACAGAAAACATCATACCTAATGGAGACACGTTGAATGCTTTCACTTTGAGATCAGCATCAAGACTAGGATGCCCAGCTATCACCACTTCTATTCATCTTTGTACCGGATGTCCTAGCCAGCAGAGTAAGACAAGAAAAATAAATAAAAGATATAAGGATAAGGATCACGAAGACACTAAACTATTATTATTTGCAGGTTATGATGTGTACATAAAAACATGAGAGTCTACAAATAAAATGAAATTAATGGATTTAGTAAGGTTGCTGCTGGATTTTTCAAAAAAAAAACTTCTATGTGAAAATCAGTTTCATGTCTATATAGCAACAACAAGAAACTAAAAGACATAGGCTTCATTTACAAAATCATCAAAAGTTACTAATGAAAAATAAGACTGATAAGCTGAAAAATAACAAAAATTTTTAAAGGCTTTCTAAAGCCTCAATAAATATACAAAGACAGAATATATATGTGTGTATATATGTATGAATATGTATACACATACACACACACACACACATGTCATAGAGAAATATCATGTCTAATGGTACCTTGGTTCATGAACTCAATTCTCTCCATGATTCTGGTCACAAACTGAACTGGATGAGAACCGAATCAAACTGCCCCATAAGAACAACACTGAACCTAACCACTGAATTTGATTTGTGACCAGAATCATGAAAAGAATCAAGTTTGTGAACTGGGGCACCACTTTTTATGAAGTAGATGACAATCTTTACAATATTGTATTTGCCTGCCCATGGATTCAGAATAACGCTAATTTAAAAAAAAAAAATCACAATGGGTGGAATGTACTATGTGTTTCTTAAATTTATATAAAGATGTAAAAAGCCATGAATACCTGAGTTTCCTGAAACTTTAAAGTTCATTATTTAATACTATACTGTATCCTCAAAAGGATACACTAATACAATTCAAAGTTCATTATTTAATGTAATCCCCTTTAAAGTTCAGTATTTAATATAATTCTGTATCCTCAAAAGGACAGACGAACAGACAGTAGACCAGAAAGGAGAACCTGGAAACACATACATGTATATATGAACATACAATGCATGACACAGCAAAATTTCTGAGAAACAGAGAAAAGGATGGACTTTTTAAATAATGCCAAGAGAGCCAGATAACCATATGAAAAGATCCCCATATATCACATCATACACAAAGATAAATCTCCAAGTCTAGATCTAAAAGTTAAAGACAAAACTTCAAGTAAAAAAATAAAATATTTTCATGACCACAAGTGAAAATTTCTTTACCTGTCACAAAAGACACTAATCATAATAGGAAAAATGGGCTATTCCCTATTAAAATTAGAAACATCTGTTTTCAAACTACATCCTTTCGACAAAAACACACAGCCCAAGTGGAAAGAAAGATGTATTAATACTTAAGCAGCAAAAGATTAAAAGAAAGGGAAGGAAATGACTGCTCTAATTGCAGGATATTGGTTACCTAGTGAGAAAGGGAGAAGGCTACCATCTGAAAAAAGGTAGGTGGGCAGCTTCAGCAATTCTCAAAATATTATGTTGTCTCACAAGGATAGTAGTTACGCAGATGATCACTCTTTTTAAAACTGTAAATTTGATTTATACACTTTTGTATTTCAGGTAAAAAAGAAGTTTAAAATTCAATTCACTTAAATTTGAAGCAAAACCAATAGAAAACCAAAACTCATCAAAACTATTCAATAAAGTACCAGAAACGCCTAAAAGTCTATTTCAAAATTAAGTCAAATTAAATGTAAGGCAACTGTTCAAATACTATAGATTTGAAAGGATGAGACTGGCTTTCACGTGGAATTCAAAGCCCTTTCTGTTCAATCTGACCATGGTGGAAGATCAACATGTTCATCTAGATACATTTAACTATTGAATGTGACGTAGGCATGTTCTACAATGGCCTCAGAAGATCATCTACTTCTTAGCATTGTGTAATTGTAAACTGGGAATAAACTTACTTGTTTCTAACGCAGAAAACAGCAAAAGTGTTAGGATATAACTTCAAAGACTATACTGAAAAAAAAAAAGTATGTGACATTTGTCTTCAATACCCTACTGCTACTTTCTCACTTTCCCTGAGACAAAACTGTTGACATGTGGAGAAACCCAGGGACCATGAGGAGCTCTTTCACAATAGCCAGGGACTTCTTTTCCCAGTTGAACCTTGAGATAAATGCCTCCCTGGTCAACCACTTGACTGCAACTTGTTGAGAACCTAAGTCAAGGAACCTAGCTAGCTGTTCTGCATTAAGATTCCTAACCTAGCATATCTGATGTTTCAGGTCAAGTTTGATGGTAATTGGTTATGCAGTAACAAGTAACTAACGCAAATGCCTACTATGTGCCTTCAACCTTCCATTCTCTTAATATTCTAAAAGCAGTCAGCAAGGGAAAAGTAAAGATTCTTTGAGGAGGGTAACTGGGGACTGCAGTCAGGGCCTTGTCACTGACCTCTCTAAGTTGACAAGGCCAGGCTCAAACTTTGATCCTCTTGCTTTAGCCTTCCAGAATGCTGGGGTTGTAGGCCTTTGGACTCAGGCCCAGCTATATACAAGATTTTAATAGTGTTAAATTACTAGCCAAATATAATGATAATATTAAATCTGAAACACAGATTTAACTACAGTACTGTCTATCAATTTCTAAAACAATAACCCCAACTATAAGTTACAAACAAAATCACAAATTTCGATGTTAATCTTAGAAAAAACAAATATGCCTGTAGGTCATTTTACTTGTGTAAGTTTAAGTATCAAATATACTACAGGAGATAGTATCTTTAACAAATATATTTGCTTTGAGTATTAAACATGCAAATATATTTTATAATATATACAAGAAAATATAACCACTTGATTTATTCTCTGAGCACTAATTATGAGACATTAATCAACCAAATTTGTAGCTTAACCTTATAACGATTGTATCCAGTATAATACCAGACTCTACTAATGGAAAAACTTATGAAATCTAATCAAGACACTAGGTAAATCTAAGTTTAAACCTAGTTACTCAGTCATTTGTGTAAAACTGAAATATTCAAAGTCATTCAATAAGGGATACTTTAAACAAAAGAAGCAAACCAAATTATATATAGTCATTCAAAAACAATTCTCCACTGATCTCTCCAATTATGCATAACTTATGATAGCTTTTGTTCCAAATTGTAATTTCAAGATGTCTGAAGAATGAACATCCCCAGCAGAGGGAAATTTGTTTTCTGACCAAGATAATAAAAAGAGCATCTCCCTACAGAAGAAACTCTGGACAGATAGACGAGCATTCCCCTTCAAAATACTGGGGTTTCCTTAATAACACAGGGTTTCTTTGTGTAACACAAACCCACTAGGTGTGCAAAAACAACCTGGTCCACATTGCTACCATGACACTTCAGGGTCAGGGGGAATGGTGCAAATATGAAGCTGATGCAGCCACATGTTGTACGAGTAAGAAAGTCCTTTCTATCTCCAACCCATAGTCTTAGATCTTCTGCCAACATGCATGAAACTTTGGCAGGCTAATCCGTTAGCTCACTAGTTAAGAGTAAAAAAATTCTTTTAAGTTTCAGTTTTTTACAGTTATAAGTTGTATCCTGGGCCATGTTGGACCTTGGGGTGCTGGGAAAACGGGCAGCCAGTTCACCCCTCTGGTGGGCCGCTGTGAGCCTACTGGAGCATGGGCTAAGAATCAAACATCCACCCCCACCCCAGCAAGTGAGAGCCAGAGACCTGAGCATGTCTCGTGAGTTTGACTATAGGCATTATAGCAAATAAGGGGGATTTTCTTCTGCCATCTTTTTGAAGGCAAATATTTTTATCTCTGTTTTGCTCTGTTCTGATCAATGGTATTGCTCTATTCAATATTGTTTTTATAATTTCAGTATTTCCTTCGATATTGCTCTACCTGATTGAAGTAACAACTATTGTGAAGAAAACCAAATATACTATTGTACCTATTGCTGTTGTCCTGGTAACCTGCTGTGACGTTCTGTATCAATTTCACTGCACTGCCTCAATTGGCTATGTCCTGTCTTGTTCTGCTGTATTTTACTACCTTCAAAATAAAATAAATAAAATTTAAAAATAAATAAATAAAAAATAAAAAAAGTAAATAACAACAACAAAACAGATCAGTAAGGTACTGAGCAACCTGAAACATGATATAACTAAACAGACAATGGACTTAAAAAGCAAAAGAAGGAAAAGCAAGTTCTCTAAAGGATGTAACTGCATGTATATTTAAGGGTGTAGGATTGATAATTAGGTTGCTAAGTTTTTGTTGGATCAGAAAATAGAACTGTCTGCAGCCTCACTGTTTGAATGTCCACTTTGTATGCTTTAATTTTTGTAACAACAACTACATCCAAGAAGACAATATGTAATGTATCAACTAGTGATTTCTTACTGTTCATTTTTTTTGAAATTCTGTATTGTTTCTACCCTTTTTTTTCTGTTTTGCTTTATTTTTCCCCTCTTTAAATAAAATTTAAAAAAAAAAAACAGAAACCAAGTTGTATCCTGTCACCTGAAACTATTTCAAGTCTAATAATTTGTTGTAGCAATCAACAGACACCTACAGCAGCAGTGAAAAACACTAAAAAATGCCAAGGAGCTAATGAAAACTTGAACCCCTAGAAATTCTTATGCTTGGACTGTTCATTTCACTGGCACCCTTACTTACTTATTATCAGGTACTTTCCAAATACCAAATCTTATTCTCAATGAGTTCAAAGACTAAGACAAAAAGAAACAAGCAAAATAATAACACGAAACTGTATATTTTCTATTTAAAAAGGGAGGTATGTATAAAATATGAAAAAATGTCATTTTCCATAGTAAAAAAAATTGAGTGTATACATGATACATTAATGATTTCATTTCCAAGTGTTATAAAATTTTCATCCTTGCTATTCAAAAGGTGATCCAAGGACCAAGAACTTCATCATTGGGCCTCATTAGAAACTCAGATTGCCAGGTTCCAACAAAGTCCCCCTCAAATGAGAAACCCCATTTTAACAAAATCCTTGGGTGATTCTGAGGCATATAGTAGTTTAGGAAGTAATGAGGCATATAGTAGTTTAGGAAGTAATGTGCTACATTAAGACATTTAAATAAATGAGTTATTGAATGCTACCTCCTCCCTTACACCCCAAGACACACAACTAAATCTTAAAACATACAATGAAAGTATTTCTCTTTAACAGATATATTAAAACCACAATTAATCTAACACAAGTTAAAGATGAAAAAATAGTCATAACCTATGTAAAGAATATTTACCTATTATAACAAAATAGCCAGCCAAATCTAATCCAAACTTAATTCAGAAAAAGTTAAAAACAGCTTGGCATATGTGGCCCTTGCCTATAATCCCAGGTACTTGGAAGCTGAGTCAGGAGGATTATAAATTCAAAGCCAGTCAGGGTGATTTAGCAAGCACCTGTCTCAAAATACAATAGAAAAAAGGATGGGTACTTAGCTCAGTGGTAAAGTACTTCAGGTAGCATACCCAAAGACCTGGGTTCAAGCCCCAGAAAGAAAAACACCAGTTAAAAACAGCACACAATGAATAACCAAAAGAAAGGAAGATGTCACATATAAAGTTCCGATTATTTTGACAGAATAAAAATATTTCTCATCTTTTTTATTTTCAAAAAAGACAATAAGCATGTAACAGTTAATGCATTTTTAAGAGTAAAAAGTACTATAATGATAGTTTTAAAGTAAATATAACAGACATTTGAGACAGCTGAGAATTTATAGAAAAAAACAGACTTTAGAGTTACTTTAGTATGCTATTCAGGGCATTGGACTTTGACTATTTTATTTTGCCATATTTTGTACATGCATAAAAAGACTGAGAAATTTTATAAATGCTAAATTAGGACATTCTGCTTATAAAACTTAATACAAAATTGTCTTTTAGCTATCCTGCGTAACTTGAACTTTCCAAGTTCTAAATAAATGGGTATGTTTTTACTTGTTTTTCTCCCTATATAATTTTTCTTAAAAAAAAAAACTTTAATACTTAAGGCTTTAAATTTTCCTAAGTATTCTTTTCATAATGATGGATAGGCTGTCATTTAATAATTCTATTTTCTACCTTTTGTAGGGGTGCGGTTAGTATTTATGATAACTCTTACTGAAAAACTTTCTAGGTCATCTTCAAACAAGAGTTAAAAAGTTGTAAAGGCTTAACAAAAACCAAAACCCTTAAAATAACAAAACTTAAGAGAATTTTCTGAAAGTTAAATGTTTTTTACACTGTAGAACAGTCAACAACAGTAATTAAAACATTATGGAAAACATATAAAGTAATATACCTCTCTCTTATTTCTTCTTGCAACTTTGAGGAATTCCATAAGGATCTGCAGTTGGGCTGCATGTGATTCCTACAATAGAAAAAAATTTTTAAATGTAACTTTGAATTGAAAGGTTTCACTAAATCCACAGCATAAACAGAACAAAGCAACTTTATGCACTTATTTAAATTAGTGTACAGTGAGTCTCTTAACTTAGGAACAAGTTTCATGAATATCTGGCATGTCAGATTCATCAATAATCCAACAAAGTGAGTCTTACAGAGTATACCTCTAAAAGTTTACAACTTGAATATTCGTAAATTGGAGACTGTACTATTTCTAATTAGCTACTTTCTGTTTGCTAGCTTGCATTTCAAAAAGTATGCAATTTTCCAAAATAATTGAAATTAATTGTAAAAAACAGATGTTCTACATGTAAAGAAATATTTACAGGGAATAACTTTTCCTGCCAAACTTAAAATATCAAGACAAAAGTTATAATTTCTAGATAGAAAAATCATTTTTCCCATTAAGAACATTTGCAAGGATAAACGTTTTATAGTAAATAAGGAGAAATCTATACCTTTCCAAACCAAATATACTATTACTAGTTATCATCTACAGTACTCACATACATAAGATAATGAATATATTTTGTAGAAGACTTCCGTGAAAATCAAACACTTGAAAACAAAAAAATTCTAATATAAATGAGAGAGAATAATAAATATCTAAAACTGGTAATTAAGATAATACTGATTATTAATAATTATTATCCTTGATATTTACTGGGAGTCAAAAATAATAAAACAACTATCTTTTACTGTTAAAACTCATAAAAAGAACCAAGCAATTCCAGATGCATCTGATAAACACATGTAAAAGGAACATCAAAAGCTATAAAGAGTGTAAGAATTTTATAAACAAATGTAATTCTAATTTTTTCTTATTTTATGAAAGGGTAAATAAAAAATATCCAGTACAGTAATTCCTAAACAAAAATAGATTAATCAAACTTTCTTTTACCTATGCAACAGAATTATCTGGGTCATTTGCTAAAATAGACACTGATCAGGTTTTAGAATTCCTGATTCTCTTGCTCTGTATAAGGTCCCACAAATCTGTATTTTGCAAGGGCCCAAATGATAAAAAAAAAAAAAAGAAAAAAAACCCCCTCAAAACTGGAAGAATCATTATAACACATACTACAAAAGCATATAGCCACCTTAAATTCATCAAACCCATTCTTAGCCCTTTTTTTTTTGGGGGGGGGGGAATCTTTGTACTTCAAAAGATAAAAAGCAAAATAGACCAGTAAGTCCTATCTTCAAAATAAGTTTGAATACTTCATTTCAACCGGAATTAGTAAATAAGAATGCAACTGATTTAGAAAGGGAAGGAAAAAATTCCAAAGCCTCAACAACAAAAGGAAAATGAGATCAACTATGTATACTAAAAATTTAGCACATTCTTCTGAAGCTTAATCTTCAAATACAAAGGGCTCCTGACTTGTGATGGTTTTACTTAAGCTTTTTTAACTTTTATCATGGTATTCAATAGGAACTGTACTACAAATTTTTATCCTCTCCCTGGCTAGCCACATACAATATGACACCAATTAAAGATGCTGGTCAATCACTGGAAGCCATAATTTCCAGTCAAGCCACCAGATCATGAAGCCAATACTCTATAGTGTATTGTGTTCCTAAACCAAGTTTGTTAACAGTATTTTCAACTTATGATGCATTTATCAGGCTGTAACCAGATTGGAAATACTGTAACATAACCGAGAAACAAGATAAATGAAAAATGTATGAAACTATAATTTCACATATAACTATGAAAAAATTATGTAAGAGATCATGAAAGACAAAAAAAAAAAAAAAAAAGAAAAAAGAAACAAGAACATAGCCAATTAGGTTAAAATAATGTCTGGTCGTGCAATGTTCTCTTAACAGTCTCAGAAATTGACCATGAAAGTAACTCCCTAAAGTTAAGTCACTACTACTAAAAAAAAAAAAAAAAAAAAAAAGTTTGTTCTCTAAACATTTCTTATCAATTGTCAAAATTTCAAAAAACAATTTAAAAAACAAAGATACGATAATTTAGCCTAATTCTTTCCTTTTCAGGAAAATATACGGCAAAAAAAAAAAAAAGAACGAAAAGAAACTGGAGAGAAGAAAAGAATATACGTATTAAAAATCTTCTCACAACATAATACTTTCCATCAAATTGTTCTATCTCGCCCATAATCAATTATCTCAAGAGAAAACATGTCTGCCATTTGAAATGACGTATGCTTTGATTTTTATAAAATATTGATTTTCTGTATTTCCCTGTTCTCTGTAACTAGATTTGTTTTATCCTACAAGAAAAATTATCTCTGTTACAGAAATGGCCTAACACAATTAAGTAAGTGACCCAAGTATTTAATTCTTGTACCAATTTTGTTTTAATATCTTCATGATAAAAAAACATTCCAAATGGGAGCGAATGGACTTGTCAGAACTATGTAATCACCCAGTACAGTTGATCTTTTATACTTTATTGTATGTGAATAACTTAATTCTTATAACTATAGTTACAGTTGAACTCATCTTCCCAAGTAGTTAACTCTACAGTAGTTTCTCAATAACAACTGGCAAGCCAGGGATATAGCTCAGTTATAATCTAAAATTGAAGTATTCACAATTCTGTGGAGAATATGAAACTGAAAGATGAGAGTAACTAAAACTAAGAAAATCCATCACCATATTAGTAAAGTGATAAGCTTATCACTGTGATACACAGCTCTTCTGGGATTTTTGGTTTTTGTTTTTTGGATAATAGTGGGAATTGAACTGAGCCTCTGCACTGAGTTAAATCCCCAGTCCTTTCTTTTCCTTCCCTCCTATTTTCTTTTCTATCTACCTATCAGACAGAGTCTTGCTAAGTCACTAAGTTGCTATCTATCTATCTATCTTCCTATCTATCTAGGATCTTACTAAATTGCTTAATTTCCAGTTAGGCTTCAACTTGCAATCCTCCAGCTCCAGCATTCCAGATGGCTCAGATTACAGGTAAGTACAACCACAACCAGCTGTGAAATGACTTCAATAGAAAACTTTAAGGTAGAAATATGAACACCTGATTAAAACATAAACTATAAAGAACATAAAACCTTGAAACAATTTCATAATGTGTATGTTTCAAAGCATAAAAAAATTTGGAGAAAGTAATAATACAGTAGCTCATAGTATGAACAAAACTAAAATTTAGGTCTGGTGTGATAGGCAACACTTTCACAAAGCAAAGTACTTGAGTTATTAAGAAAAAAGTGAGCAACTCAGATTGTAGAAGGCAACATACTAATTTTTCAACAAACATAAAAGATGATTTTGAATATTTTTGCCACAAAAAAAAAACATTAAATGTTTTGGGAGATAAACGTTTACTCTGAGGAACACAAGTATCAAAACATCAGATGGTGCCTCATAAATGT
Organism: Hydrochoerus hydrochaeris; assembly: GCA_004027455.1. Classification (NCBI taxonomy): domain Eukaryota; kingdom Metazoa; phylum Chordata; class Mammalia; order Rodentia; family Hydrochaeridae; genus Hydrochoerus; species Hydrochoerus hydrochaeris. The sequence goes on along the minus strand of PVLA01003862.1, from coordinate 140,559 downwards.
AAAGGGTTGCTCCTGCACTAACAAAAAAAAATGAGAGAAACTAAAAATATATGTATTGTTCTTAAAAGTCAATGAAGTGAAGCCAACTTAAGCAGCAACCGAGCCCTCACATCTAAATTCTTGAATTAGACAAAAAAGATCACTCTCCCATCCTTTCCCTCTGAGAATGGAAAATACCACACTATTCAAGTATAACATATACCAGTAGCTTTAGTCTCTACAACAAGAAAATTGCAAAACATGCCAAGAAATCAAAAAATTAAAAGCAAAACAGACAATAGAAGAGGGCTCTCAGTGGCACACACAGCACCTGCCTGGTAAGTGGGAGGTCATGAGTTCAATTCTCGGTACCAAACAAAACAACAACAAATACCTCTAAAAAGAGACAACAGAAGGAAATTCACAGATTGTCCAGATGCTGAAATAAGCAACAAAAGATTTGAGATATAGCTCAGTGGCATTAGCGCCTGCCTGGCAAGTGCAAGTTCCTGAGTTCGATCCCCAATACCAAAAAAAGATTTTAGAGGACAAAATGAATAAAAGACAGCAAATTTTAAGAAAGAAATAAAAATAGATGTAAATATTAGCAATGAGACATAGGATTAATTTTTAACAAAAACATTTTGCCTAAGGTTAGAAGCAGATTGGACATAGCAAAAGAAATAAAGACCAACAGGTCAATATTATTTAAACTTATAGGAAAAAATAAGAACAATATCAGAAATCCAAGAGATATGAAACACTGTAGCAATTTATAACCGGAAATCTAAAGGGAAAAGAAGAGGGCTGAATGAATAATGGTTTGATGTTGAAAAAATACAAAGTCCTACTACCTTAAAACTCAAGCAAGCATTTTTTTAAAAAATTAAAAAGGAAATCTAAGAATATTATAATTACACTGCTGAAAAACAATGTCAAAAAGAAAATCTTAAAATCAGTTAAGAGTATACAGAGGTACCTTGCAAACACTTTTGTTTGCAAACAATTCGGTTCCCAAACAGAAGCATTTGGGGAAACTGTGCTTTTGTTTACAAACTCTGCATGGGGTGACAAACAACCACAGGGATCTTGCCCACATAGACACAAATGTGGCCATCTTTTCCAAAACTGTAGAATAAATTAAGTTTGTGAACTGAGACACCACTGTCTGCCTTTAACAGAACAGTAAAAAAAATTCTGCTGGTTTCACCAAAAACGAAAGGACACTGAAAATATCTTTTTAAAAAGTGTGGAAGGAAGAAAAAAAGAGGGGGCTGAGGATTTAGCTCAGCGGCCTAAGTGCCTACCTGGCAAGCAGGAGGTCATGAGTTTGATCCCTGGTATTAAAAAAAAAAAAAAGAATAGAAGAAGAAGAAGAGGGTAGGGAAGAGAGAGGCAGGAGGGCAGGTAGGCTGGCAGGGTGAATGGACAGGCAGATTCAACGTAGGATTCTATACACAACCATACAGCTTTACAAGAAACAGTAAAGAAAGTTGTACGATGAAAGAAAAACTCAGATGGAATCCCAAATTGAAAACAGAAACTAAAGAATACCTTTAAATACTGAAATTTTTTTAAAAAAGGTTTCTGGCATCCTATCCTTAAAAGACTCCTTCCTAGCTGTTTAAAATAAAAATAACAATTTTAGCCAAGTTTATAATATTATTTGATTAACAAAACTAGGAGGTTGGTAAACTGCATCACTTTAGTTTCACATTTTCCTAAAAGTAATATATTTATGCATACAATGTTGAGAGTAAACATTTATTGTCCTTAAAACGGTATTATAAACTCACCAAGCATGTTAGGGACAGAGATTACATATATGGTAGATTAGTGAACTTAAAAACAACAATGCAAAGTATCTAAAACGAACTACAGAGATGAAAAACCCCCAGAAAAAGTTTTACCAGGTATCTGCGCAACAATCTCAACAAGCCTAATAAAATGTGTAATTGGAGTTTCTGAGACAGAAGGGAAAAAATATTTTAGAAATACTGTTGAAGAATTTCTAAATCTGATGAAAACTGTAAACCCACAGATCTAAAAAACACAAAGAATCTCACTAACAAGAAATATAGAGGCAAAGTATAACATAATCAATCAAAATACTTAAAAAAACCAGAAAAAAAATTTTTTAAACTGGAAGAGACAAATTTCTTTATAGGACAAAAGAATGACAACACCTAAAACAATGTACACAGTAGACAATGAAGCAACATCTCTTCTAAAATTCTGTACTGATAAGGAAGTACTTTCAAATACAATGGTGAGATAAAGACTTTATCAGACATACAAAAGAATTAATCTAAGCCTGTTATGACAGCACACTCCTATAATCTTAGCACTCTAGGAGGCTGAGGTAGGAGTAAAGTTCTACCCCAACCTGCACAGTTTACCAACTTAGCTAAGACTGTTAAAGAAGAAAAAACTAAAAGGGGCCTGAGGACAAAGCCCAGTGTAAAAACCACCGGAGACATTCCCTCAACCCCAGAGACTGAAAAGGACAGTAGTGGTGGTAGTGGTAGTAGTTGTTGTTGTTGTTGTTGTTGTCTGAAAAAGACTGGCTCAATCCCACACACTGCCTTCTCTAATAGAGTCTCACAGTTTTTTAGTGGGATCTAGGTCTAAGTTAATCAGACTCTATTCACAGAAGTTTTGAAACTGAAGTTGGAGAGCCTTTTTTTCTTCTACCAAAAACCATAAAGTGGTATTATAAACTCAAAGTTTACTGTGAAAAGAAAAAGTAAATTTTGTAATCCTCATAGGAAACACTAAAAATACAATTAAAAAACCTTACTTATCTACCACATAATGAAAATTTATTCAAAAGAAAATCAGAGCTATCACATCCAAATAAAGACAGACTGTCAGTAACATTCAATTCTGTGATCCCATTTGCCTGCAGCCCACCAGAGAAGCCACAGTTCTAACCTCAAATTTTGATTGTTCAGTTCATCCTTTTTGTGCATGAAACTACCAACACTTGCCTATTGTTTCAATAAATATCCCCCTTATTCTTAAGCAATGCAAGGTGTGTATTTTTGCAAGCTAAGATTTGCTGCTTGTAATACATGCAATTCCTAACACGTAACATTTCACGTTTTGCATTTTGACATTTATTTATATAAAGTAAATACAATTTCACATTTACTTTCATTGAACTGAATAAAACAAGATATATTTTGATTCATACATCTCTTTAAATGCCCTAGTTAAGCCATACTACCGCTGCTATCAATATATACCTAATGAAAGTGGTACTTCACTTTCATGTTAATAAAAACTATCTCCTCCCCAAAATCTCAAATATAAAAGGGAATGTGGCAAGAATGACACCTATTAGAAGAAAATTACCAATATAACTGTTTCCTATTGAAATAAAATTATATTATCTTTAACACTTGGCATTTGTTAGTAAAAACTGGCCACTGCAAAAAGTTACATTAAAAGGAATTTATTTTCCTTTAACTTGGAAAAGGGGACTCTTTCAGAAGTTATGTTTTCTGACCTAATAAAAAAGATTATTGACTATTAATTTTAACACATTTCTGGATCTTTTTCTTTGCAATAAAGATCATTTAAAACAAAAGAAAAAATTTTTAATTCAGCTGCCACTTACTGCTTCCAGCTGTTTCTTCTTCTGCACTAGTAACTCCAACATGAGGTTGACATTGGCCAAATCCAGGTTGTCTTGATCCGCTCCCAGTAAATCTTGAAATATTTGCCACCTGTGGCCATTCTAAAAAATGGAGAAACACAGTAACTTCCTAACAAGTTTGTCGTACACTCTCTAAAACAAGGTTTAACTGCTACTTCCCAATATACTTATCACACAGGTATCAAAAATATGTTGGAAATACAGAATTACATAGATACCAAAAAAAAACTGGAAATAATTTTCTAAGCAACAAGTTCCCAACTACTGGCTCCCATACCCTTCTAGTTATAATTTAAACACCGTTTTCTTCATTAAATGAATTCAGAAAGCAGATACAAAAAGCTCATAAATGACAAATGTTCATTTCAAAACAGATAAATGGATTTTAATTATCTACTATATTTTCAACTTTGCAACTGGCAAAGTATTAATTTAAATTGACTTGTGTCAGTAATTTGGAGCTAATCTTTTTTGAACTAAGAATCTTTTTTCGAAATATATGGCCATTTTCTCTTTACTATAAATAATCCTTCAAATGTCATATCCTACAAGCCAATTTTCAGTGTGATTTTACTAGATTTTTCAAAACATGATACTCTTTTGCCAGGTATTCTGGCAAACACCTGTAAACCCAGCACTTGCGAGACTGACACAGGCGGACTGCTATGAATTCAAGGCCAGCCTGGATTACAAAGGAGCTCAAAGTTAGCCTGAACTACATACACAGGGGGACTCTGTATCACAAAAGGGGAAAAAAGATGATACTCTTTAATAAAGTTCTATAATGAAGCTATTTATTTGAAGAAAATCATAGATTTTCTTTAAGAAAATTAAATTACATATTAAACTGCAACATTTAGTTAGTAACTAAATTGATATTTATTAAAAATAGTAATAAGAGTTGAAACATACGGTGCTACTCACTGAGTGGTCCAATTTGAACCTCTTTTCCTCAAACCTTTGCTTCTGTTTGAGAATGAGTTCATTCACTGAAAACAGAAACAGTAAGTACACATAAGTTGTACTTCTCTCATATGTACTTCCTAATTGTTCTATTTACACAGGTTGTATTTTAACTTTACAAAATATGAAAATTTTTTAAAAAATCATACACAAAAAGTATTAGGTTTTTCTATTTCAGAGTTTTCTTCAATCTGTTACTACTATGATTTCTATTACCACAGGAAAATTGTTTAGAATACGGACTTTCTCTTACATATTTCTCAAGGATGATACTATTGGGTATTAGGGAGAGATTATTCTTTACTATGTGTCTCATGTTCCACAGGGTAACAGGCATAGGTAACTGAGCATCCATAAGCATCAAAGTCTTGTTTTGTAACATTTCAGTAAATATTATGGAAGATACTATCAGCCTTCCAACAAAGTGCACAAATTCTGCTTTTTATATTAGTGTTCCTATAACTAAGTATAACTCATGATTCAAACAATTCAGAAATTGAAAAAAAATGCTTCCAAACATAAAGCTAAAAATGATTCAGTTAGTGTAAAGTTCCTAGGGTTTAACATATATTAAATCATTTATTTTCAAAATTTTACCCTTTTCTTTTAATTGAGAACTGTTATTTCTAATTGAAGAACTAAGCTGAAGCAAAAGTCCACTGTATGTTTTTTCTTGATAACATGACTTTTTTTCCCCTAAACGTCAGGCTACCATAATTTTCAGAAAGGCTAGATCTTTCCCCAATCACACTGATTCTTGACTAACCTAAGCAAATATACTCATTTACATCCTTTGCAATGATTGAAGTGGGCTCAAGTATGTAATTCAGTTTTAACCAATGAGATTGTATGCTGTTTTCCAAACCATGCCTTTATAAGAGAATGATGTCTAGATATAGTTAATCACTTTGCAATCCTGAGTATAGCTGGCCAAAGAATCAGGGCAATGCTAAGAATGCAAGAATGAATAAAACAGTTCGGAACCACTGAATTAACTAGCTCTGAAAATTCTTCTGCACAATGTTTAATTCAATGTAACTTTTTTTTCTGGGTGTTTTTATTCAGTTTTTATTTACTTGTTTGTTTAACAACTAATACATTAACTAATACCAAAAAAAAAAAAAAACCCTCAAAACTGATAAAGAAGGGTAAATAAGCACGGTGCTAACGAGGCACTTTATTGGCACTACCTTTCAAGCTGTTCTCTGCATTTAGAGATAAGGGAATATTAGGACACGGAGCATAAATAATATACAGTCCCATATAGAACAAGACAGAGGTGGGATTCAAACACTATTGTCTAATATTTTCCACTAGACCACAATGCAGTCACAAATATTTCAGAAAAAATATAGATGCAGAACCTATGGATCCAAGTCTCGGAGATGACCAGGGCAAATGAAGACCTGAAACAATTCAAAGTAGCAAGACACTACTTGTAATGCTGCATGGGATAATCAGCACTATCAATGAAATAGATCTTATGAAGTACAAATATTTACAAAGCACACAGGCCAGAATCAATCAAAGCATAGCACTAACGGGGAGAACTCAGATAAAGTTGATGTAAGAACTGGGCCAAATAGACATACAGAGATTCACTAAGCAGAAAGATGAATGGAAAGAATTCAGAAAAGGAATCTTCAGTAAAGCATAAAACAGCTGAAGACAAGAAGACATAAAACAGATAAAGCAAAGACATGAGTCAGGATGATTTTGTAAATTATTATTGGGGGCTAAGCACTAAGGCTAGAAACGTAGGCAAGGTGAAGTCTGACATTGAAAAGTCTGCAATGTATGTACTTAACAAAGCTGGGGTAATCTCCAGATGATAAAAGAACTTCAAATAATACAGTGAAAATAAACAGGAATAAGTAAGAGTTTAATGTTTCACTTACAGAAACAATCATCTGAATAAGAATTGCGATTTAACACAACCCCACTGGCTTGAACCACTGGTAGTACAAGCCTACTGTCCCATCCGGTCTGAAGGGACAGTCACCCATGTACCACCTATGGTTCATGGCTATCTGGCAGCAAGACATGAGAATTACAGACCTCTTACCAAAATGTAAAATAACTGTTCTACTTTACATGCTACTGCTTTTTACTAAGAAATTTCACACACACATTTAATTCTTGCCAATACCTTTAAGAACAATCATGCTTTTAAAAGGCTTCAAAGTTAAAACTGTGAAATAATTATGGCAAATGAAGGTAAAAAGAAAATGTATTTACTGGTATGCAGTACTATATGAAAATATTTAAATTCTACATTTACTGAACTATGGTTTTCAATTACTGAATCAGACTTTTCCTATGGCTTTCAGAATAATAAGACTGTTTCCCCTTTATAAGCCATAAACTTTACCTGAGAAATAAAAAAAGTAATTTCCTTTTTAGTACACTTTATTTCTTCATCAAATGAATACTTTACTTTTGCACATTACAATTTTACAATGGACTTAACATTCAAGTTGTCAATATATCAAAGTCATCAAAGTTACACACTGAGAAAAAAATCTTTCAAAAGTTATGCCATAACTTACAAACAAGTAAAGCAATATGATCAATTCCTTTCTGCAACTTTGAAAATTTATTTAAAAAATAAAAAGGTCTTGAGCCAGGCATGGTAGCAGATGCCTGTGACTCACTCAGGAGGCTACAATAGGAGGTCCACTAGTTTGACGTCTGCCTAGGTAATGCAGCAAGTTCAAGGCCAGCGTCAGTGACATTGTGAGACTGCATCCCAAAATGACAAAAAAAAAGCAACAAAAAGCAATGTTTTGCTTTTAGCTTCCTTTTCATACTACACATTAAAGCATTTATTTACTCAATCTCTATCTTATGCACGAAGGTATAGTCACTCAGTATACCAGGAACCCATCATTTGTTGAATAAGTAAACATATGACTATGACTTGAGGTTTTGAATCACTTTTAGCTAGCACTTTCATATTTCTAATCACATGAGGCATTCACTTGAAACCAAGATCAGTTATTAAAACTGAGATTTAAATCTGAAAGACAATTTATACACCAGTTAATTATATTTCTTCTCTGTAGTCTTATGCACAGTACTTACAAAAAATTCTATAAAACATGCATTTCTACTGTTGAAGTCCTCTATTCTAGCAACTGTCTTCTTAAAGGCAACTAGCATAGTTAAAGCATAGTACTGTTCAACTAGACTGCTTAAAACCAAAACCCAATTCCAGTAATTTATGTATGCCACAGTTTCCTCACTTGAAGAATAAGGATAACAGCAGTACCTACCTCACAGAATTGCCAAAAAGATTAAGAGAGTACACGTGCATAAAGCATCCAAAAATAGTACCTGGCTGTAGGAATAGTACTTGTACTTTAGCTATGTTTTTTTCCTAAACAGTTTTTTAACATTTCATGTGAGATACTTCTTACATTAATGAGAAAGAAGAACATTCATTACAAAAGTATGAAAATTTAATTTATAAAATTTTATATACAGAGAAAGCTACAGAAAGACAGTGAGAAAAAGTGAAACACAGTAGAAGGGAGATGTCAAGACTAGGCAGGCAGGACCTACAGAAATCTAAGAGAAACTGCTAGCATTGGGAGAGATTGAACAGGCATTGAGAGTACTGTAGCACGTGTCCAAATTTGTCCTTTTTCACAACAAGAAATATTCAACTGCACGTATATATACTGTTTTGTTTTGTTTTTTAATCTATTTGTCCCTCCATAGACAGTAGGGCTGCTTCCATTCTTGGCTCTTGTGAACAACCTTGCTACGGACATAAGAATAAAATACCTCATTTAGGCCCTGCTGCTTTGGATATACACTCAAAAATAGAATTGCTGTGACATATGGAAATTTCTGTCTTTAATTTTTTGAGGAACCACCAGTGTTTCCATAGTGGTTACACCATTTTATGTTCTCACCAACAGCATACAGGGATTTCAATTTTTCCATACAACTTGTCATACTTTTTATTTTCATTTTTTTTTTCTTTTGTCCCTCTACCCTTTTTGATAGCAGTCATACCAACAGGTTTGTAATCTATATATTCTTACTTCATTTCTTTGCCTTTTTTCCCCCCCACTTATTAGTATTTTATTACAAAGAATGTCTTAAAATATATAAATGAGGAACCAGATGCAGAAATACATAGGGTAATGCAGGTAGGAAAGGACATGAAAATTTAATGCTTTCTCTAAGTATATCACCTTCCCACAAACCATGTTTTCAGAAACATGTAGGTCTCTCTGAAAGGCATTACTATGTTACATATTAATTAAATCACTGGTTGGCCACCGGTAATAAACTAAACTTTTATTCTCTTCACCCCTTCCTAGGATGCAGCATGGGCTGAAAGTTTTAACCCATGATTCATTCCTTGATTACCAGTCATCAAGAGGCTGCCAGGAGCTCCCAGGTATCAGTCATCACTTTTACTTGTTTATTTTTTGATAGGAGATGGAACATCCTATTTGTAGGCTTTGATCTTCATAAATTATTTATTTATTCTCTTGGCTTTAAGGATTGAGCCTTAGTCTTTCTGTTGTATTTTAATAGTCCTTATATTATAATTCATACTGGAATTGAACCCATAATTTTATGTTGAAGTTGTAGTTGATACGTAGCAGGTTAATATCCTTTAACCATGAAAAGTATTGGGTATAAGCACTCCATCCATGAGCCATTTAGACTTAGGAAAAAGAGGGATCACAAGAGTAAAATAAAGGAGATGGAGAAGAGCAGATCATGTATGCAGCACTAGACAGAAAAGAAGAAACGGAAGAGAGAGAAGATACTATGGAAGGCTAAGTATTTTCCAGCAGGTCAAAAACTAAAACACAAGTAATCACCATACCCTAATAAGCACTCTTTGGAATGAAGAGTAAACCTTTTTTGATATACATATCCAACAGGGAACAATTTCATGCCTACATGTTTCTGACAGTCTGGCTTTTTATTCATTCTCAAAACTGTCAGACTAAAAGTATTTCACAATATCTTAGGTTATTCAACACGAAGAATTTTTTTTTTTTTATGATGACAATTAGCCTCTGACTACCTATTACTTCCAATCATTTACCATTTATACTTAAAGGTTTATTCCTCTTCTCCAATTCTTACCATTTCTGTTTCAAACATTCTGTTATCTATGCCTTTTTTCCTCAGTTCTGTCTTTTCAACTGTCTTACCATTTCAGGGCCTCTCCTCTCCTGTTCAGGAATCCTCATATCCAACTTTTCTGTCCCATTTTACCTCATTATACACCAACTATGTTTCCCCTCCCTATTAACTCTCTTCTCTTTGCATCTCACTCCTGCTACACCCAAAAGCAAAAGCAGAAGAATGCATAATGCTGCAGAGAGACACATAAAGATGTTCTGGACCACTAGCATTCTCCTTAAGCCTCACATCCTGGCCAGCCATCTATGCAAGATTCTAAAGCCTCTGTGAATCTTTTTGTTTTTTGATGACACTTTATACCATATACTAACAAGTATAGAATCTATGCTATAACCAAGAGGAGGAACACATCCTGGTGAGTAGAGACAAACTGGCTTATGCATGAGCTACGCTTTCTGAACAAACTAGAGCTAGCATATATTTTGGGGAAAAGAATATTAAAAAAAAAAAAAATCCAAAGACTCACCCAAGAAATTAGGATACAGATGGTCAATATTGTCCACAACATAGTTACACTTGGGACATCTATTATTGTCCTCCAAACTCTGATGAATACACTTGTAGCTATTAGCAGGAAAAATAAAAGAAGCTTAATTAAATCAATGAAAAATTAACAAGCTAGTCACAAAATATCATCTATTAGTTTTCTAGTCTTCATTTTCAACAAAAGCAAATTATTTCTGCTTATATTTTCACATCATAAACAAGATAGGGTATTTACTGGGTGAGTAGTATACAAGGCATTTCAAAGAAAACTCAAAAAGCCTATTAGATATAAAATTTAAAGATGTACTGAATTAAGATTTATACAATTTGTATAGTACAAATACTAGAAAAGCAATTGCTTATGGTTCCTTTAAGCAAAACATTCATGTTCTTGGGCAGCTAATATTCTTAATACACAAAGAGCTTATTCAAACTGAAAGAAAAACCAAACACTTGAGAAAAGACAAAAATTACTCAGAGAATAAGAAAATCATCATCTTCACTAGGAACCAAAAAAATGATTCAAAATTATATACATACTAGGTTTCACTAGCCAGAATGGAAAAATTAAGAATACTGTAACAGTTAAAGGAGTGCACATGTTTATAAATGCTATACACTATTATAGAAAATGGAACTAGCACAACTTTCCTAGAAGCTAAGTTACATGAAAACTCTTAAGATTCTATATTTGCCCATAGGATAGGAATTTATTCTTAAGATATAAATGTAGAAAGTTTTTAATGCAGGGTTATCTGTAAATAGCAAACTAAAATAGAAACATGCTAAATACTGGAAGACTGATTAAGTAAATGTATAAATAGTAATCCAATACCATGCTATACCACCAATAAATATCATATTATAATATATGCATATAAAAATAATGCATTAATAGTTATCACTGGAAAAATATGACTACAGGAAATTTTGACTACAGGAAAATGTTCTATTTCTATACTTTTTAACATCTACAACTATGTATTACCTTAAAATAAACTCTTTAAATATTGTTCAACCAAATCACAGAAAAGGAATGAAGTGACATGAAAAAAACTACCATTATAATCACTACCTTCCTGGAGAAAATTAGCAATCTACCACACAATGGATAAACATATAATCTCACATCTGCTAAAAAAGTTATACATAGATATATATTCTAAACAAACTGAAGACATTTACTACAATGTTAACAGTATTTGTCTATGAGTTATATGACACTTTATAGAGGTCTTCAAACTTCCATGGTAAATATTACTTAAAACAATTAGGAAAAATTGATTCCTAAGAAATTACAAGGGTGATTTATAGACATTATTCCTAAAAAGAAAGCAAACTTTTTACTCTTTATTTAAATTACTATAAGTTTATTTCAGCTTTATAAACTGAAGGTGATTTTTGTATTTATCTACCTTCCAAACAAACAAATGAAAGTACCCTAGACCCAACAAGGTTTTACTAGTCTGGATAGCAACTACTTTCTCATTTCCTACTTGTTACTTTCAAGATAAGCAAAAAGGAGAAAGGTACAAAGAATCCAAGTAACACTGGTCTTTGGCACAGTACAGGAGCTTGAAGAGTGGAGTAAATGCCTGGCATATAACACAAATTCAAAAGTCTATTAAAAATGACTTTTACAGGTTGTAAAAACAATATCATTACTGTCAGTTATTACAAGGTTATAATTACCATATTATCATAGACTTTGCTTCATATCTGATTGAAATTTCCCTACATGGAAATTAGTGATGCAAATAACATTTTAAATGTTTTTGTTTCCATATTTATTAAAAAGGAGAAGCACAGCATGCATATGCATTACACTAAGAATCCCAACATGGAGAAATTTACAGTCTGTTTAGAAGAAAAGAAAATGAGTTAATATTACCAGGAAACATTGCAGACTTGCAAAGATATGCTTCCTCTAAAAAATCTGCAAATTCAAATAAAGCAAGTCATGAAGCAGACTCTGGGCAAGTTACTAAAAATGAGAGAGAGGATGATAGAAAGATGAAAATTTGGGTATTGGCAAACAGTTTCCATTAAAAAAAATAGAAAATGGAGCCAATAATATGGCAAAAAAAAATAAGGACAAGGGATGTAGCTCAGTGGGATATAACTGAGCAGTTCAACACCCAGTGCTCCCCCCACAAAAAAGGAGTAATAATAATAATTAAGTGAGAAAATTTGTCAATATATAAGATTTGGGGGGGCGGGTAGCAGAGATTGAACCTGCTTGCTAGGCTGGTGCTTATGCCACTGAGCTAAATCTCTGACAAGAAATTACTTTAGAATCTAGTAGATAGCACCCTCTTTTCCTTTTATTTAATTACAGAATTAAAGTATAACAAATTACATACCACTGTATAAAACTATGCTTTGAGGGTTTATGTCTGATTCCTAGTCTCTTCCTCTCTGGCACTGCTTCACTGCTCTTTCTTTCCCAGTATCCATAAAGTAAGCAGCCTTACTCTACTATATCCTTCTACTATGATGTATCACCTTGACCCAACTTACCACGTACTCAATCCCTTTAAAACATGAGCCAAATTAAACTTTTCATCTTTTAACTTGTGGATGTCAAGTATTGTATCTCAGCAAAGAGAAAGCTAACGGGCATCTACCAACTCACTACCACCTCAGAGAAACCTGTCCATGTAACTATCATGTATGTGACTGTGTACACCTCTCCTATTTGCTTATTAAAAGAATCTCCAGTATCATCAAAATAAATCAACATATACATTAAATCAGTTTAAAAAATATCATAAAGATTAAGTATTTCTCTATAGATGCATAAGGTTGTCTGTTTCTTCCATTATGCATTCATTTGGTGACAAATTATAAATGTCTTTTTATAAGGATAAGCAGACATACAAGACTGCATTTTCATAAAATTTCAGAAAAAGGAACAAAAATAAACCAGTACCAGTCATCAAACATAATAATAACCAGGTGGAAACACTAAGAGCATAGTACAAGATGATAGCCTACTGGTGCAAAAGACTTCTCAACACCCAAGGCTGATCGCCTATGTACTGGGACTAAAATTAACTTGTAATGAAGCAAAGCAGTGAAGTCAGAACTTCACAGACATGAAACCTGAGAAGCAAGGCTCAGGAGACAATCCAGAAGCAGCAAGGAGGCAAAGAAAAAGAGCCAATTTATCTCTATATTATACAGAAGCCAGGTTTTTTTTTTTTATTAAAAAATCATTAAGTTTATGCAGAAATGCCTGCCATATTTTCACAAACTTGCCATTAGAAAAGACTAGTCATTTACATGTGGGATGAGAGATATGTTGTGGGTGGTCCATTTTGAGATAGTGTCAATAATCTGGATAGAGTTATACACTGTTAGGCTTCAACTTACCAGCCAAAGTTACAATTAAAAGACAGGTAAACCAACAGAGACCTCACGCATTAGGATAAATAATTATGAACTTCTGCTTTAAATAAAACTGCAAAGAAGTTTTGCAGAATATCAAAATTCACATTAGGACTACCTCCAGCTTATTAGCTCCTGCCCAACAGAGTCTCTATCCAATGAAACCTTGTTCTTGGGAAGGTGTTTTAAAATACATTCACATTAAGGTATAACACAATGGCAAGTTAAATTGTAATCAGGCTCTAAACCTACATCAATTTGAAGAAGGAAAAGTTATTTAAAACACCAATGATGTTTCCAACAATAACCTAAACAACATGACCATAACAGGACTCAGTGAAAAGGCAAGGCCTGTGCAGTTATACGGTCAATTAGTAATTATTATATTTCACAGCACAGTGAAGCATGATTACTGAACTGATCTGGAGCCTTTTTTAAATTCTGCAGTAGACATAAAAGTAAAAGGTGAACAATTAGCAAAAGTAAAAACTCCTCTGTATAATCTGTTTAGCACTTCAAAAGTTTTAAGTCTATCAAGGAAAAGAAAGTGGAAGGGGTAAGGATAGAATGAGGAAAGGAGGAAGATGAAAGAGAAGAAAAAGTAAACAGAAGTCCTGATCTATAAATAAGAGCTAGCTCTAGATCAACATTTCTCAACTCTAGACAAGAAATTTTTGCAGACATTTTTGATTTTTACTACAGGGTAGGTAGCTGCTACTGGATAAAAGATGGTGACATACACAATCTATAGTATACAGGACAGTCACTCCAACCAAAATTTAACTGATCTACTATCTCAATAGTCCCAAGGCTGAAAAGTCTCCATTAGATCACTTAATTTTCCAGAATAATCAACATCCAAAAATTTTAACTATATGCTTTTCTATGGAATGTCTGAGAGGTGGATCAATTTAGGGACAAAATGAAACACTACTGCTGAGTAATCAGGCTGAAAAATCAAGAACCATTCATACAATCCCATGGAAGGGACAACCACATAAGCAGAATTCATTAGCAATATGGAACATAAAGTGAGTCATGAATCATAAAAATATTAACACAAACACTATTATTCTAAAAATTATTCAAGAAAATTTTTTAAAAGTTCTGAAAAAATACAATCATTCCATACAAGTGACAACACCTGAAGATGCTGGGACCAAGGAAATACAGATTTACACTTCATATTACATCTATCTGTACAGTAAAAGGTTTCTAAGTCAATTTGTTTCAATAAAGAATATAAACTAAGAGAGCTACTTTTATTCTAAACTTTTAAAAAACCATCAGATTGCATCAAACTGGATATACCTATTCCTGAAACATGATTCAGATGAAACTAAAAGATTTACAGACTGATGCTAACCAGTATCTTTCATGACTAGGATATTAATCTGCTGCATATCAACTACAAATTCAACATAAAATTATGGGTCTAGTTTCAATATGAATTGGAATGTAAGGACTGTTAGAATACAATAGAAAGACTAAGGCTAAATCCTTACGCCAAGAGAAGAGGTAAATAATTCATAAAGATGACAGATTACAAGTATGCTATGCCACTGCCAATCAAAAAATAAGCAAATTAAATTAGATGACTGATATCTGGGAGCTCCTGGTAGCCTCAGTTGGTAGTAAGGGAATGAACCAGATAGCCAGACTCATCTTCCATCCCCAGGAATGGGGAAGAGACTAAAAGTTTAGTTGACCACCCATGGCCAATCAATGATTTAATTAGTCATGAAAACATCACAAAGTTTCTACAAACCCAAGAGGACAGGGTTCAGAGAGCTGTATGTTTCTGAACACTTGTAGGTACAAGAAGGTGGCATGCTTGGAGAAAGCATGAAAATTTCATGCCCTTTCCTACCTACCTTGCCCAATATATTTCTGAATTTGATTCTTCATTTGTATCGTTTAAAACATCCTTGATAAGAAATTGTCAATAGTAAGTGAAGGGAAAAAAAGGCAAAGAAAGGAATTAACATACACAGATTACATATCTGTTGGGATGACTATTATCAAAATAAAGGGAAAAGAAAATGACAAAAACAAAACAAAATGTATGGCAAGTTATAGGGAGAAATTAAAACTCCTATGTGTTTATTGATAAGAACATAAAATGTTGTCACTTAGGAGGCATAGTGACACATTCCTGTAATCCCAGCACTTAGGCAGGAAGATGGCATGTTCAAAGCCAGCCTAGATTACATAGCAAGCTGGACTACTGTAGCAGGTTCAAGGCCTAGCTGGACTACATACTGAGATTCAGTCTCAAAAATAAACAACTCAATATGACCAAATAGGTAAATAAATAATAAAATAGTATAACCACTACGGAATAGTAAGGTGGTTTCTCATAACTTAAAAACAGAATTTCTGTAAAATTTAGCAATTCTAATTCTGAGTTAAATCAGTCCAAAAAGAAGTATTTTATACCTATATTCAAGTACACCATTCAGAAGAACCAACACAAGGAAGAAATCCTACTTTCCTTGGAGAAATGAATGAATAAAACAAATATGGTCTATACATACAGTAGCATATTACTCAGACTTAAAAAGGAAAGAAATTCTAAATTAAACTGCGGCAATACAGATGAACATACAAGACATTATGCTAAGTCAGTAACCGAAAAGCCATTACTTATATAAGGTATCTGGAATTGCCAAATTCATATAAAAGGAAGTAGAATGGTGGCTGTCAGAAACTACAAAGAAGGAAAAACAGGAAGTTGTTTTTAATGGCTACACTCTTCCAATTTTGCATAATGAAAACGTTCTGGAGATGGTCTACACAACAAATGAACATACTCAACAATACGGAACTGTACATAACGAAAAGTTTAGGGCTGAGCCAGGTGTGGTGGCATATACCAGTAGACCCAGCAGTCCAGAAGGGTAAGGTAGGAAGAACATAAGCTCTAGCTTGGGCAAATTAGTTATTCAGGGAGACCCTGTTGCAAGTTAAGGGCTGGAGATATAGCTTTGTAGGGATGTAACTCAGGGGTTCAATTCTCAATGCAAAAAAAAAAAGAACAAGAACAGGAAGAGGAAGAGGAAGAAGAAGAACAACAACAACTACTACTACTACTACTACTACTACTACTACTACTACTACTATTCCACAAACAAACTGGGAATATATTACAGTGCAAAGGCCCTAGGTTCAATCCCTAATACTGAAAAACAAAACCAAGCAAACAAAAATGGTGTTAAGGCTGTAAATTCTGTAGTACTTTACTACACTTAAAAATGTGTAAATACACACAAAAATGTGACCTAATTTACAGATAACACTGAGCAATGTTATTAAAGAGAATCAGAACTTAATCTGCTATAATTTTTTTCCCCATTTCTGAGCTTACAACCTATTCCAAATGAGAGATTCATGACTGGTCCTAAATGCTTATCATTCTCAGTTTTTCTAAAACAGCAAAGTACTTGCTAACAATTAATAAAAGGCAAAGTTTTAAAATCCTTATTTAATCCTATGGTAAACCAAAATACGGTACTTCACAGAAACTATGTATCAACCAAATGTTACTATCTTGAACTGGCAACCCTGTAAAGACATGTCAATTAAGAAAACAATATAAAGTTAGTTTAAAAAGCATTATTTCCCTGGCTACATTTATACATTACTTAAAAGTGTTGAAAGACTATTTGACTGAATAAAATCATCTTACCAAAAGCTGTGGCCACATTTTGTCATGTATGCTTCCTCAATCATATCAAAGCAGATGGGGCTAAAAAAAAAAAGAAAATAATTGATAATTTTTAAAGTAATTACAAATTGGAAATATGAAATCAAATTAAGTTTTCTGACTATCAATGATAGATAAAATTTCTACTGAGTTCAACTTTAAGGGATTGGTTGGTAAAACACCAACCTGTTCCAAACTACTCAAAGACCACAAAATACCAAAATTAATTCAATGGTTCAATCTAAATGGATCAAATATTTTAACTCAGTCCATAATTTTCTTAGTGCCTACTAGTCACCAGAGCCCTGAAGGAAGTTATCATCTTATTTAGCATCTCCCTACTTCATACTCAAAATCACCTAACCAGACCTGTTTTAATTGAAATGTTCTTTTCCCATTCCAAAGAAAACAAATTCTTTGAATTAAAGTTTATAATTTTAGTTTCAACAGTACTTGTAGGTAATGCCAATGATAATACTCAAAAAAGGACAAACTATATCCATTAAACCTATGACATGCATTAATTCATTTAATCTTTTCTACAAAACAATGAGATAGGTTCATATTACTAGAGCCATTTTCTAGATAAAGAAATTGAGACGCAAAGCTGTTGAAGTTATTAAACCAGGAAGTAACAAAGCTAAAACTGAAATTGAGGTCTATTTTCCAAACTACTACCCTATTTGGTTTTCTGATACTTTTGAGTTAAATTCCAATTCTATTCCTCCTTTTCTTGTTTTCTCACAGAAAATCAAAAGCAGAATGTTCAAATTGAATTTTGAATGCCTTTTTGGAAGGAGAGTTGGCCATACACACAGACCTGGACAATGAAAGGACAGCATCAGTCCCAAGACAACAGGACACTGCCTATAGAAAAAAAAAAAAGTAAAGCCTAATAAAAACACATTTTCATTCATCTATCCCTTTCTAGCCTTCCTCCAATTATTCTCAAGTGTCTAGAGATTCAACAGCCATCTTGTGACCATGAAGACAAAAGCCATAAACCAGAAAGACAGGACACTGATTCCTTAATGACATTCCCTGGACTGCCTACCTCTGAAGTTTTCATTGTAGAAGAAAAACAAATCTTTGCTTTCTTAAGCCAGTGTTCATCAGTTTTTTTGTTACGGGCATAAAATTCTCATCCTTACTGGTAAGAAAGTAACACTTAAAACTATAAACAAAAATTTAACTCATTCAGAAAGATTTCTCCTTAATAGAGAACTGTCCTAGAATGTGGGGAGGTAAAATATAATGGTAGCATCAGATATGTTAAAGATGATTAGCAAACAATGAGAAAAAAATATATAAGAGGACCCAATGGCTGCAATGAAACCCAGAGAAAAGACAACTGAGATACCAGAGGGAGAGGGCAATAGGAAAGAACCAACCAATTTGCTGAGTATGTAGAGTCGTGATGGAATACAATGAATATCTAACTGGTTCAATTTTCAGAAACGACTAATTTTGTGTTTGAAGGTCCTTAGGTATATCATTACTAAGATATACCACACTCATATGCAAATAAAAAAGGCACTCCCTTAAATTAGGTGTGCCACCGCAATACCATAGGATGGTGCCTGTACGGAATTAGAAACAGGAACTCTCAATCAGGAATAGCAGAATAAGCGTAAAATCCCAGCAGTCTGGCTTGAAAGTTCTAACCCAGTCTAGAAACTAAGTGACTTAGCAAGACCCTATCTTAAACAATAAAACATATTGGGATATAACTCAGTACAAATGCCCTAGGTTCAGTCCCCAGTGCCACAAGAAAGGAACAGACAGAGAAATGGAGAAAGACAGAGAGGAAGAGAGGAAGGGAGAGAAGGAGAAAAGGAAGGTGGGAGGCAGGAGGCAGGCAAGTAGACAGGCAGGCTGGTTGGGTGGCTCTCTTAAAGAGTACCAACAAAGGAATAAGCCTTAGTGAGTAAAATGTAAGCTGGACTTCAGGCCTAACTGTCCTCTTGATCAGACAGAACTATGCAGTGTACCTGCTCAAGAGTAGACAAGAGCCTTAGATGCCAAATTTCCATGATTACCTACAGAGGGGAAAATAAAATAAAATATATGGCAGACTTCCAAGTTTGTTTGTTTGTTTGTTTGTTACATCATTTTGAGACAGGATTTCATTATGCAGTTCAGGCTGGCCTTGAACTCACTTCATATCCCTGGCTGGCCTCAAACTCACAGTGATCCCCCTGGCCTCAGCTTACTATGTGCTGTGATTACAGGTGTGCATCACCGTGTCCAGCCTACTTCCAAGTCTTAAGCAAATTTACCATAAAAAATGATGTATTTTCCTTTATAAATCTGTTAAAATGATATGTATAGGAATAAAACAGATTTAAAGCTACCATAATAAAAAGAAAAGGAATAGTTAATGGTGATAAATGATAGATACTTAAAACTCCCACAAGATAGAAAGCAGCCAAAAGTGAATGACAAATCAAGATAAGGATACAGGCCACATCAAACACTGAAGAGAACCAAAACCAAAAAGAAAGCCAATCTATACTGCATAACCCCCAAGAGGATCAACACAGATATAACTATGAACCAGGCAAGCTGACTACAAACAAGGATCAAGTGGAAGCCAGAATACACACAGCACAATGCTCTTCAAAGTATGGCTCTTGAGCCAGTGCAAGTCCAAGAATTCCCAGAAATGTTTTACCAAATTCTTAAGGCATTTAGTACAGAAATTAAAAGTTTAGAACATTTACCTAAATCTATTTTTGAATAATACTTGTATAAAATTTTAACTGATACATTAAAAAACTATATTGATAGGGTATCGTGATGTTTCAATAAATGTACTTAATGTTCAAATTAGGGCAAAAATATTCCCTCAAACATCTGTCATTTCTTTATGGTGATGATATTCAAAATTCTTTTTCTAGTTTTCTGAACTATGCAATAATTACAGCTGGGTAACTGTATTCCTATTATTCAATACAATAGTGTTTATTTCTCCTATGTAACTATGTATTAGCACCCATTGATCAACCTTTGGGATCAAGGGGCATTTTTTCTATGCCTGGTTTATTTCACTTTACACAATAACCTGTAGTTCCATTTGTGCTCTGGAAACTACATCATATATAAGTTTTATTTTTTAAACTGTTCACCTGAATGAAACTCTGTAGTTTCAATACTGATTCATTTCTAAAACTAGAAAAAGTTCAGGTTGGAAAATGGTAAATATCCAAATTTATCATTCATTACCACAGAAAACCAAGGTACTGAAAATACATTAACCTTTTTAAAAGTCCCTATAAGAAGGCATTTTTAAAATTTGAAATATTTTCCCAGTTACAAAGTAAATGTTAAGTCTGAATGACACCACCAGGGATTTAGCTCAGTGGCACAAGCACTTGCCTGGAAAGTGCAAGGTCATGAGTTCAAACCCTGGTACCAAAAAAAAAAAAAAAAAAAAAATTTTGGGCTGGGGATTTAGCGCAGCGGCATAAGCACCTGCCTGGCAAGCACAAAGTTATGAGTTCGATCCCCAGTACTGCAAAAAAAAAAAAAAAAGTCTGAATGACAAAACCATGATATCTGTTCTATGCTGCAATTAAGAAAGCTTAGAAGCAAAACTGAAAATACATTAACAAAGATACCAGTGTTTGGAAGTCAGTCCAGACTTTCAATAATAACAATAAAGGACATTTTTTAACTAATCAACTGTGAATATGTATTGAAATTCTCCCAGAAAACTCCAAATTTAAAATATGCACACAATAAACAATAGAATGAATACTGATACATGGTTCTTCATACCAGGATATATTATAGAATCAAAAGATTATGGATTTTTTAGTACAGTAAAAGACACATGGTGATTAATCCCACTCAAACTACCATCTCCTTCCTTCAAATACATTTGTGCCAAATCAATTCAAAACATTTACCTTCCGTGGTCATTATGACTTTGGGGAAAAGCTGAAAGCTGCACAAGACCAGACCCAGTGAATAAGATGGATGAAGACATACCAGGATGCTTTTACAATGGGTGACATTTAGCAGCAGCATTCACTGTCACTGTATGTTTTTACCATACTTTGTAAAGACCTTCACAAAAGAAAACTCCAGATCTGCTTCAGAAAATTAGAAGGATGAAATAAGTGTATTTGAAGAAAGAGGAGTGTTATGAAGGAGAGTAATGGCAATGTGTTTTTACTATAATAAACTTTTTAGATTTTAGCATTCACTATATATTTTGATCATATCTCATCCAAGTAAACAAAATTCCCTTTTGGCATTAGGACTTAGTAAAAAAAAAAAATGCAGCTAATAAAATAAGGACTACATAGTAAGGTAGGTAACAACAAATGCTAAAGGAAAATAAGAAGGAAGGAAGATGAGGAGGAACAAGGCAGAGATAGGCTGCAATTTTATATGTGGTAGCCAGGGAAGCCTCCGAGACAAGTCAACATTTAAGCAAGTGTTTCAAGGTAGTGAAGAAATGATCTACAAGGAAATCTAGAGGATCAGCAACCCAGCACAGAAATAAGCAAGTGCCATCAGGAGGGAGAATAGCACAAGGCAAGGCTAGACAGAGTAGGAGCCACCTGAAAAACTCAAAATGTTAAAAAATATATGTTTTTTACAAGTGAGTAAAACAGGCAGTAACTGGAGGACATAGAACAAAGGAGTAACACGGCTTGATACAATCATCCTGACAGGTTGAAGACACTAAGGAAGCAAAAGTAAACCTAGTAATGGAAGCTGCTACAGTCAAAGTGAGAAATGGTGCTAGAGTGGCTGGGCACAGTAACAGGCGGGTGGTTGTTAAGTCATCAGACTGTAGACATATTTTGAAGGTAGAGCTATGATTTCCTGATGGATTAAATGCTGTGTATGAGACAAAAATGAATTAAGGTTTTTGGTCTGAAAACAGAAATAACTGACTTCATTTCACATAGAGCTATATTTTTTAAAAAGAATAAAACTATAGTATGTGTGTTGTGTCAAAGAATGTGTTCCTTTAATACCAAAAGTTGTAATATACAACCTGTAATAATTGAAAAGTACTATCCTACCTGTTCTAACAAGCACCGCTTAAGGGATGTCTTCTGAGTAGTATGTGAATTAAAGACAAAAAAGCTGCTATTTTTTTCACCCAAAGTTAGCTTTTTGACTTTTTAGAAAAATGAAATCAACTGAAACTAATCCTTTATATGCCATCTATAGCTTTGTGACTTTTGAGCTAGCAGTTTAATCTTTAATCCTGTTTCCTCATTTGTACAACTGAGATAATATTTATATTAGATTCACTGTACTTATTAATAAGATACATATGAAGTGTTCACTACACTGTCTAGTATACAATATCCAATTAGTGGCAGAATACATCAAAGACATAATACAGACAAATACCTACCAGTAACAGAACTGGGAGTATGGTTTAAATATGTGTGCCTCACCAATGTTAATCCCATACTGCCCTGTGAAGTGATTAAAAAGTACAGCCCATCAACGTGATAAGTGCTCTTATAAAAGTAGACTGAGCATGACCACCCTTTTCTTCACATGAGGACAGAGCAAACAGACACAGACCATAGACCAGAATTTGAGTCTTTACCAGGTAAAAAAAAAATCTGCCAATGGATTTACCTTGAACTTACCAGCTTCTACAATGGTAAGAAATAACTCCTAACCCAGTAGAAAACAAGTATTGAAAAAAATGGGAAAAAAAAAAACTTGGTGAGGAGGTAGAAGAAAAGGAACCTTTCTACACTGCTGGTACAAATGTAAATTAGTAAAGGTATAGTGAAAATCAATATGGAGTTTCCCCAAAAAACTAAAAACAGCTACAATATGACCCAGCTATGCCACTCTTTATGAGCATCTGAAGGAATTAAACTCAGCATACTATAGTGACACCAGCATAACCATGTTAAGGCACAATATATAATAGCCAAGATATGGAACTAGCCTATGTGCCCACCAACAGATGAGTGGATAAACAAAAAGTGTTATATATACACAATGACATGTTATTCAACCATAAAAGAAAACTGTCACTTTTCTCATTGTTGAGACAATGTGAAAACAGAGTTAGGGCGGGACCAGGAGGGTGCTGAAGTGAAAATGATCAGAGTATGCTATCTGCATGTACTACTCTGCCCAAAAGAAATCCACTGATCTATACGGTATAATATGCACTAACAAAAATGTTAAAAACAAAATAGAAGAGTAAAAGTGTATCTTGAAGAAGTGGAGAACAGTAATAGTTACTATGTCAGGGGAAGGCAGGATGGAAGGAGAATGGTTAATGAATTCAGGGGCACAGGTGAATAGCAGGAATAACTTTCAATGCTCTATACAGACAGGATAACAATGGTTGACAACAATTAATTATTTCAAAAGCACAAACATAGAGTATGTTCCCAATAGAAAGAAATGATAAAATGCCTGACGCAAAATAAGTAGCAGTTGCTCTGATATGGTAATTGCACATTGTATACAAGTACTCAAATGTCACACTGCATCTCTTAAGTACGTACAATTACTATGTGTCAAATAAAAAATACGTTTTTAAAAAAAGGATTCCTGGCAAGA
Source organism: Hydrochoerus hydrochaeris (assembly GCA_004027455.1). Taxonomy (NCBI): domain Eukaryota; kingdom Metazoa; phylum Chordata; class Mammalia; order Rodentia; family Hydrochaeridae; genus Hydrochoerus; species Hydrochoerus hydrochaeris. The sequence goes on along the minus strand of PVLA01003862.1, from coordinate 116,632 downwards.
AAGAAAATTTTTAAATTTCCTCCCTTCCTCCCTTTTTTTCTTTCAGTGCCATATATTGAACCAAGCCTAGCAAAATGCTAAGCACCCGCTCCCACGAAACTGTACCACCAGCTAATTTATTTTATGGTTCTCCATAAAAATCTTTAAATTATATACATTTTGTCATGCTATTCTTGTGAATTTGTAAAGAAATAAACTATGGTCCCCTACAAAATCTCGCTTTTCAGTGTCTTGTTTTCTCTGAATTACTTTTGACCGTCACTGATAATCGTATTTGTGCACACGATACTGTCCGGTATTTTGCTGATGCAGCATTTGTTAATAAAAACCATAAAAGAACTAAAAGCCATTGAAACTAAGATTTTTAATCCAGTTAACCTCATCTTACTCTAACTTTGGGAATGTTGCTAAACATGTCTAATTTTCCACATTCCAGAATTTCACCTGACTCTCATCACCACATACAATAAGCTCAGAGAATGAAACAACTGCAAACCCTCACAGTCTTTCTTTCAGTCTACTGAAATCTACATGTTTGGAGGTACATTTTTCAATGTACACATGTTTACGGAAATGATAACTATATCCAACTGCCACCTAACCAATACCACCAGCTGAACACAACCGGATTTTTACAAATATCAAAGTGAAGAAAAGGGGAAAAACCTGTTCAATTTAGAATGAAGGAAGTAAGGAAAACAAAGAGGGAAGCTTGCAAAGGCCAGTGAGCAACATTCTTTGAAATGAGGAATACCATTAACTTACCAGCACTCAAGGTCAACATTTACCTGAAAGCAACTTACCTCAGCTTACATACGTAGAAAGGTGGATAAAACAAAAATGAAAATAACTGCTTTCTGTCAATGAGCACAGTCCAGAGATTCTTCAGAGATGAAAATAAAAGATGTGACACCACCATGGACCCACCTTACTTTATTGTCTGGAAGCAACTCCCAAGTCCAGGAGGAGAGAACACAGAAAAGTACCACAAAACTACTAACATCCACTTAAGATTTATTCATGTTCATTGCTGGATATTAGTATTGTATCCCTACAGTGTAACTCCACGAAACCAGGTAAAAAATGAGACAGTTATTAAACCTGCCAGGGCTCTGAACAAAAACCCCAGAAAAATCAAATTAATGGAGCCTAACTAGTTCTAGAAAAAATGAATACTTACAAGTCTCTCTAAAAAGTGTTTTTAACTTAAATTTTTATGAAATCAAAACGCAGTCTTCAAAAGGATCAAATTGATCTCCAAGTAACTTAATTGTCTCCCAGAACAAAGTCCAACAGGAAAATATAAGCAATAAACAGGAGGAAAAAATAGTCAATAAAACAAACTGACAGATAATGGAATTATTAGAAAAGGACTTCAAATAGTAAAAGCATGATTTAAAAGAATTCATGCATATAATGAGAAAAACAAAAAGATATACAATAAAGAACCCGTTAAAACTCTGGAGCTGAAAAATACAATATCTGAAATGAAAAACTTACCTAATAGCCAACAAAATACTGGAAAATAAAAAGATATGTGGATAAAATGATTCATAAATAAGCACTCTTAAGGGTTTTACTCAAAAAGTCTCAAACTAGAAATAATCCAGAACAGACAAATTATGGTATATCCCTCCAAAGGAAATAAATATAAAAATTATTTTAACAAGTTGCTAGACACAATGGCAGGCATCTACAGTCTCAGCTACTTGGGAATCTAAGGCTGAGGGATCATTTGAATCCAGGAGTACCAGCTCAGCTATACATAGCAAGATCTTACCTCAAAAAGCAAAACAAAAACAAAAAAAGTAATAAATCTGTACACATAACAATATAGCTCAAGCTCAAAAATATACTAATTGAAACAAGCCACAAAACATCAAATTTTATAATAGGCAAAACTAATCTAGTGACAGAAGCCAGATTAATTGTTTTAGGCTGGGTGTAATGGAAATTAACTTCAAAAGAACATGAAGAAACTTTCTAGAGCCCTGTATTTCTAAAGCCCACAGGACATAAAAATGCTTATATTTTAAAATGTTAGTGATTACATGAGTGTATACATTTACCAAAACTGCAAACTGTATCCTTAAAATAAATGCATTATAGTACATGTGGGGGAAAAAAACTTTTTACAAAGGAGAGATTTTTCTGAGTACCTTAAGGTCAAAAATTCCAAAGGAAGCCCTCTGATAAGCCTAGCTCACATAATACACTCAACTCTCAATCAAATAAAAAAAAAAAACACTAAAAATTTTGACAGTTCAGAGAACAGCAGCAGAAACCGGTACAACCAGTGTATATTTATAATGGACTACAGGTTTGTCTCCCCAAAATTCATATGCTGAAACCTTAACCGTAAGCCTCAAAAGTATGCAATTAGGAGATGGGGTCTTAGGGAGATAGTCAGGTTTAGATGAAGTCAAGAGGGTAGAAGTCCCATGATAGAATTCTATCCTTTTAAAAAGATATTAGAGTCTGTTCTCATTGGGACATGAAAGAATACATCTGTAGGAAACACTTTGAGCAACCTCTTGAATGCAGAACAACTGCTGCACCATTAGTTAAATTGAGACTTATTTCCATATACTGATGTGTACAAAGTGGGCTATGCTTCTCCCCTCAATTGGCTCTAAGTAATGCAAATAAGGCCAGTGGAGGTACTGGTATGTAATCCTGGAGGCCAACATGACAGTTTCCAGTTTCCACATAGTGCTCTTCTTAAAAGATTGGAGCACAATGGGAGGGCAGAGCCATTGAGCTCCAGGAATATCAGCTGGGGAAGAGCCTTAAAGTAAGAGGCTATGACTACCTATGGTACAAAAGTTTATGTATCAGAAACTGAATCAACAGCCTCCTAAATTCATTCACATGCTATCCGGGTCAAGTTATGCAGACTGGTCTTTCTGCATATCTCCTTGCATATTACAAAGATGCTTTTCTCCTCAGCTGGATAGCCAGTTCAAGTTACTCATGTAGTTCCTGCCATCTCCCCTGACACATCCTCAAACCACTCCCTTCTTCACAAGACAATAAATTCTAGGAGAGGTCTTGGATCAAGGCCTTCAACTATATATCCTCACTTAGATCAGACTTAGGTCCCCTTGGCTGCTCTTAATTTTGAATATGTCTTGGTATCTTTACTCTCGCCATGGGTTGCACTGGAGATGGCAGATTGGAATTAACTTGCCAGGATTCCGGTAACATTTCAGTGGGATTACAAATGTAACTTTCCGAATTGTGAGGAAGATTAGAAAAGAGAGCACAATATTTGGATTACAATAGTCAATACTGTGATTACAATACAAATCAAGAAGTGGCTATCTGTAAGCCACAAAGTAGGGCCTCACCAGATATAAACAATCCACTGATGTTGGGTTTCTTGGCCTCAAGAACTGTAATAAATAAATGTTCTTTTGTTTAAGCTACCCAGTTGATAGTAATATTGTTAAGCAAAACTAAGACAATGTTTTAAATCTTAGTTGAGTACAATAATGATCACTGTACAATCTGACAGTGCTAGAATGAACTGGCAGAAAGAACCCTGTTGAAATTAATAAAGGCATGTAACACAATAAATAATGCCCAGCAATTAAGAGAAAGCAGCCTTATGATCACTATGTAATAAGCATTGGCAATTTCATTCCAGATAAAAATAAGCCCAGATATAGTCTTTCCAAACTGCAGGTGTGAAACTGAAAACCAAAGACAGAACATAAGTGATGAAGAACTCTCTGGCACCTGAAACTTCTAAGCTCCAGAGAACACTGGTAGAACTTAAAGCTATGGTGTGTGCGTGTGGGATAGCAACAAGAAAATTCAACTGCTGACCAGGTGGACTTAATCACCATTTTAACATACTAACAAAAGAAGTATGGTTATTTCGGAGCATAAGTACTAAGTCAGTGTCTACTATTCTATATGTGATTTTCAGGATGAGATGCAAAATAAAAAACAAACTCTTACCAAGGACCAAAGCAATCAGCAAGATTTAGGAGGGAATTCAAACTGTTAAGACTAAGACATAAGAACCTAAAGTAACTATGATTAATATGTTAGGACATCTTGCAAAAAAGATGACAAATATGTATGAAGAGATAAGGAATGTCAGTAAAGACCTCCTAAAAGAGAAAGTAAAATGGAACTTTAAAACTTCAATCTGAGACATAATCTGAGATAAACATAATCTAAGACAAAGAATTCTTTTGAATTACAAAGAATTACAAACAGTAAATCTGAAAATACCAGGGATATAGCTCAGCAGTACAGCGCCTCCCTGGCAAGCACCAGGTCCTGAGTGCAATTCTCAGTATCAAAAAAAAAAAAAAAAAGTTAACAGAAATTTCTCAAATTAAAACACAAAGAGAAAAAAGGAAGTACAGAGTATCTGAGAGTTGTAGGATAATATCAAATGGTCTACCGAATGTGCAGCTGAAGTCAGAGGTAGAGAAGGCAGTTTGGATCAGAACATAAAGAGATGGCAGCTGAAATCTTTCTTAAAAAAACAAAAGACATCAAACCAAAAGCCCAAGGTCTAAAATTTCCAAACAGATGCTCTCTGCTTGTTTGTGTAAATGGTGGGGGTTTTGTGTGTCTGTTTGTTCTGCTTTTTTTTGTTTTTTGGTGTTTTGTTGTTGTTGTTTTGAGACAAACTCTTACTATGCAGTACAGGCTGGCCTAGGCTTCCCCTGTGCTGGGATTACAGTACCCCACCATACCTGGCTTCCAACATGATTTTTAAAAACAAAAAAATTCCCCAATATCTACACTGCATTTCAACTGCTAAAACCAAACTGAAAAATCTTGATCATCAACAAGTCAAGGACATAGGACTCAGAAAAAACCAAATCTGCATATGCCATGAATTGTTGCTTGTACTTCTAAAAGTATGTGAAAATAAAACTTCAGGAATTTAAACCACCCAGTCTATAGTATTTAATAATAATAATAATAATATATACACACATATATTACAAATGAGACTATATATATATATATATATATATATAAAACAAACCACACATCAGGCGTATCTCATAAATAAAGGTGCAAAAACACTTTTTAAAATGTCATATATATGGTATCTTTTTTAGTATCTGTCTTTAATTTTAATTTCTGAAACCTAAACAATGAAAAGTTAAACACCCTGCTAAAAAAATTAAGGAAAGCCTAATAACTGAATTAGTATCCAATGTCCATGGTTCGGAAGAGTCAATATTAACATATCAAGTTCTCTCAAGTTGAGTAATATAGTCAGTCAATTTTATATAAGAACCTACATCTCTTTTTTATAGAAACTGTCAAGCTATTTTTCCCAGTGCTATGACTGAACTCAAGTTATATGCTCTTGCACACAGCTACATCCCAGTCCCAAAGAGAAATTTTTAAATGCACATGAAAATGGAAACTTACATAGCCCAAACAACTTCAAAACATGAGAATAAAATACTACCCAATCTCAAGACTTATTATAATGATACAGCAACAAACCAGTGTGGCACTGATATAGAGATAAACACATAGAGAAACAGAATAAAGACCCAAAAGTTCATACATAGATGATTAATTTTTGAGAAAAGTACTAAGAAACTTGAATCAACAAAGATGTTCTTTTTAACAATGTTTTAAAAATCAGGTGTCCATGAGAGGTAGAGGCAGCTAGTACTTACCACATACAATACATAAACGCTAACCTGAAAAGGATTAGTCATAGAAAATTATAAATCTGCTACAAGAAACACAGAGGAAATTTTTCTGTGATTTGTTAGCTAAAATACAGGAAAAAAAAATCACATACAATTTAAAAAAACTAGTAAACCAGATTAAAAGTTTTAATTTTTATACTTCAAAGCACTGAGAAAATAAAAAAATTAATCAACAGAAAGAGGAAAATACCACAAATCTAAGTATGACAAAAGACATGTATCTAGACTATATAAGGAATTCTTACAACTCAAAATAACAAGCAGCTTAGGAGAAATGGACAAAAAAAAAATTAGACACTTCACAGAAGATATGTAAATAAAAAATAAGTACTACTTGAATTTATGCTCAACATCATTAGTTATTACGATAAGGCAAATTATAACAAAATACCATCACAAATCCACTAGTGACTAAATTCAAAAGACTGAAAACATTCAGTGTTGGCAAGAATGTAAAACGATTACAATTTTTTTTTTCTAGTAGAAACAGCAATTTTAAAAATACTTTCACAACACAGACTCACTGGTGTCCACAATCCACTGACTGCTAGACATTTTCTCGAGGTACTATGTCCACACAAAAACCTTATGTGAATGTTTGTAACATTTTTCATAGTAGCTAAAAACTAGGAGCAAATAACTATCTTTTAACTGGAAAACATACAGAGGTCACTCTGTAATCTACACAAAATAGGTAGTTAATATCACAACTATATCTCAGAAACAGATGAAAGAAGGCAAACACACATTACATGCTGAATGACTCCATTACTATGAAATTCTAGAAAAGGCGAAATGATAGTGATAGAAAACAGATCACTGGTTGCCAGGTATCAGATATCAAGGTAGAAAACAGTGCCAAGTGTTGGCACAAACTTGGTAGAATGATATAAATATTTCAAATCTTGACTAAGATGGTGGTCACACAGGTACATTCATTTATTAAAATATACCCTTAAAATTGCTGACTTATACAGATTATATTTTATTAAAGCTGATTTCAATTAAAATAAGCTTTTAAATAAAGGCAAGGCAATGCGGTTAAGAACGTAAGCTCCGGAACAAAATATCTAAAATACTGGTGCCACCATTTAAGTATATAACCTCTTTAATTTCCTTGTCTACAAGATGGAAATTCTGAGAGTACCTATATCAAATAGTAGTTGTGAAGCTCAGCCAAGTTTAAAAAAAAAAAAAAAACCCTTAGAATAGTGGCTGGTTTAACTTTAGAGTAGATTTGGCATTTATGAACTTCTGAGTTTCAGGTATATATCTAAAGAGCTCCCAAAATAGTCATGTGCAATTTTTACAAAGCTCACTTTGTCTCAGTATCTCTACTGAAGCCAAATGGCCATCCTTAAACTAATACAAAGGACAAGAATTCAATTACAAAAGACTGCTTGGACCAGAGTTTTGTGTCAATATGGGAAAGGGGAATATCAGCCAACCACAAAGAAGGAAAAATGAAAAATGGATTTTCCAAAGTTATACCAAAAATAGAATGAATGGAAATGTGACCAACTATTGCAATTTGTCTTTCATTCTACAGAAAGAGGGGGAAAAAATCAGTTCATGAAACTTAACTGTGAAAAAGGAAAGAACAACTAACAGGTACATGGATAATAAAAGAAAATGTTACTGCCTACAAAACTATTACTTGAAAAGTTAAGGATCTATACTAATAGAAGTTGGCAAAAAATATAAATGAACAGAGACACAAACAAAATAAAGTGAAGGGCAAAGATGGGGGTGAGCACACCACATACAAGAACAGGTCAAGAATTTAAAAAGTGTTTTATTTTGTAAAATGCAAACTTTATAGGAAAGAAAAGACTACTTAATTTCACTGTCCAAAAAGCCTTTCCAGCCAGGTATGGTAGGGCAGCCTGTACTGCTAGCACTCTGAGTGGCTGAAGCAGGTGGATTTCAACTTCAAGCCCAGCTTGGCAACTCAGCAAACCCCTTACTCAAAATACAAAATGGAAAAGGACCTTAGTGCAAAAACTCTGAGTGCAATGGGAAGGAGCGGGGGACCCCTCTCTAGCTGCAGAGGTTTAGAGGTTTAGAGGTTTTGAGGAAGAGGGTTACAGGATAAAAAAAAATGATATAAAGAAATTATCAAGAACAAATATGAGGCAAAAAAGCGGGCAATAGAGGTTAAATTTGCCATTAATAACAGTCCTTAAAGGAATATGGATCACCTATGCAATATTAGCTCACTAACAGGAAAGACAAAAAAGGATCTGTACCAGGAAGAGGTAACTACTAATCAACTAGTTCTTTGATAATGAATTATTTCTTCACAAATACCTCCCTCTCAATTTATAGACTAGAATTTAAATTAAGTCTTTTGTATCCTGCTTCATAATCATCTTCATTTTTTTCACATTTACTTCACCTAAATATTCTGCTAACAACAAAGCTGATGATTCACCAACTGATGATAGTCAGATGGACCATTCTGAACTGCTATAATTTGACATCATCTCCAGAATCCATTTCTTCATCATTTTCATTCAAAAGGCACATGTAAGGCTGAAGGAGAACTACAAGTATAAAGCCTAAACTACAGAGAGACCCCCCTCCAAAAAAAGGCACGTTTTTTATATTATAAAGCAAAAGAATCAAATGTTAGTTTTGCATATTCAAGAGAAAATTCTTGACTGCTCTTCATACACTAATAAGGTAATAAATTCTGAAGTTTATTTCAATAATTGAATATGCTTTAACAGCTCTTCAAACTACATTTAATTCTAATTTATAAACTCACTATAGTCTAAAAAGGCCACTTAAATTTTCCACTTACTTTCCTAACATAGGGAAGATTAATCCTATAATGCAACGACTCAAATTTTTCTTGCCTTGACACTCAGTAAGAACCATACTGCACATAAACTGTACACACATTAACTGAATTGAATCAAGCAATACTTATTATCTTCATCTTCAAAACAGGTTCTACAACTACATCATCTCCTATTTTACTTAGCTTTGCTTGTCAGCTTTTGGTATGGTACTGGAGACTTAAGGCAGAACCTTCTCACTAAGCTACATACCCAGCCCTTTTTATTTGGAGAGAGGATCTCCACAGGTTACTAAGTTGCCCAGACTGGGCTCAAACTTCAGATCCTCCTGCCTTAGGCTACCAGACTGCTGGGATTACAGGTGTATGAAATCACATCTAGTTCTGTTTCATTCTTTAACAGTGCAGAAAATATAGAAGCAAATATGGTCAACAGGTTTCCTTTTTAATACTAAATGTGATATATATAGCCTTTCTTAAACTATAATGTGAAGGACTGAGACAACATCTATCATGTTATTATTTCACATATGTTTGGTAACAGAAAGGAAATGGTACTAGTATCTTCCATAATACTAAGAAAAGCAATGATACCAAGTTATATTATAATTATGTGGTTACATCTTTCTTTGAATTAAATCATGAGCTTCTAAAGAGAATCAGTCTTCCTAGTCTGCCACAAAATAGGCAGTCACATATTTTCTAAATAGTAAATCTACTTAATGTAGATATTATTTTTTCATGCAGATAATTAAAAGTTAAACCTTCTCACAAGAAGTTTATAATTCACTTGCAATCACGTTTCTGCTGAAACATGAAAAATTACCTGTTTTGCAGAGTGGAAAACGTCACTTCAGATACATGGAACAACTAACCCAGAGACGACAATTATACAATAAAACAAAGATGTCAGAACAGAAGACAGAAGTCATCATCCAAACAGTCTACATTCATAGTTAGACAATATTAGAAAAATATGAAAAACAAAAAAGTAACAAAAGCTTTCTTTGAATGCTCACGTATGCAACATCAAGCTAAACAGTACTCACTTCTATACCACAAATTCTCCACCTATAAAACTGTTAAAATTACCCACAACTTGACAATACTTTCAGTCTTTGGCATGAAATATTAAGATGCAAATAATCTCTAAAATGTTAATCACACAAATAAACATAAAGCTACTTTTAAATGTAAGTCAAGAGAGGCCAATATCTGTTCCTAAAATTAGGTATGTGACTTTACTTAAATTAGATGTTCTCAGTCAAGAAGAAGGCATGCCCACCCCAACCTCCAATGTCTTCTTGGGCTCAAGAGGTTAAAAACATTTATCTCATATGAATGAAACAGCTGCTTCCCTCCAACTTACCCAATTTAAGAACCACTAGGCTACAGTCCTAGAACTTTGGAAGATTAAGGTAGGAGGATGGCAAATTCAAGCCCAGCCTGTGCAACCTAGCAACTTACTGAGATCTAGTCTTTTAAAAAAAAGAAAGAAAAGAAAAAAGAAAAAAAAAATGCTGGGGATGCAGCTCAGTCCAAAGGCCTTGGCTCCAAACTCCAGTGTGGGAGGGCGAGGCACGCAACCTTTGGGCTAAACACAGGCACTCAAACCAAAATACTGAGACTTATATTGGATGCAAAAAAAGAACTAAAATAAAACTCTGGAGATCCGAGTTCTCACTCACCTATGGTGGTAAGGGGATAGGTTTATCTAGTCAGAAACAGAGTTACATGATTGACCCTCAATGGGATTAGGATTGTATTAGTTTAATTTTACTCTTTAAAAAAAACAAAAAAAAACAAAATCAGTATCAGCGGCTCCCCTGTCCTTTTCCAAATTATCTGTAATGCAGCGTCTACACACTAAAACTCAGATGGTGCCTGGGGGACAGCAATGGCAAGTACTGTATCTGTTGAATGACTCAATGAATGGTTGATTCCCTTATCCCTAATTCTCACACATTCTGAGCTATTTTAGTGACCTATAAAGATGCTGGCCTATTTCTTTTCTTTAACCTACTGAATACTGAAATATTAAGGATGGCTTAAAAAACAACTAAATTCTACAAACCCCCCAATTAGCTTTAGTAGCTTTTACCTTAGCATGTGGCACTAATAATTGGGTAGTTGTGCAAACACCTCTTCTATCCAACCATGAACTGTTTAAATTATTTATAAACAACAATCAGTTATACTCCAGCTTCAATAAAAAATTAATTCTGAATTCAAAACAATTTAAGACAAAAGCAGAAATGTTAATAAAGACATTACTGCTTTCCTACAGGAACTAAAAACTGTAAGTCTAGTCCAGAACTCTTCAAATAGTTCCAATTTATAGCCTTACTACTTTTAATAACATCAACTCTGATCATCCTCAACCCTAAAGTGAATCAACTTCCCACATATCACAAAGTCAGTCAATAATTTCTTCCAAAAGGCACAAAACCGTATCTGTTCTTAATCAGCTAAAAGCAATTACGTTCCTATAATCCAACCAACATCTATAATCAACGAAAATTCCAACACGCTCTCTTCAAAACATCAACCCAACCTTTCACTTAATATGACAACAAAATCTCTACACTTAGCGTTCGTTTCTCAAGATGGTCCACAGTGGGCACGTGAATAATGTGTGGCTCCCTGTTTCAACTTAACCGTCTGAAAAGTGGAATTTTTCGTGAACAGACTTCGTCTACAGTGGCCTCCACAAATTTAAAAGTGGCCTACTTTTTGGGAAGAGACACATTTATACTTAGAGAGTAAAGACTATTTCGCCTTAAAACATCTAAACTCGCGCTTACAGCATCCTTCATCACACTTAAAATAAGCAGATTTTGACCAGCAATCCCTTCCCTCAGCATCCCCGGAAGCTGAGTCCTCAGTACTACAAATTTAATTCATCAGAACAAGTACAGCGGACAACTGGGTGCTTAATCCACTAGGCGGCCAAAATAACTCAAGATGCAGCGTCCTTGCCCAAATTTCTCCTTTTCTGTTTAACCATTTATTTGACTTCCTCCCCTTGTTATTCCCTAAACTCCTTTCACTTTCTGCACACCAGCACTTAAACCATTCACTGCTTTTATTATGCCCACCCCCAAAACCAGGACCCTGAAGGTCTCAACAATCTCTGAGCCCCTGGATAGGCGCCCCCCGAGCACCAGTACCCCCAAATTCTCGATCAGGCCGCCCGACCTCCCACTCCACCACCGGTAACCGAGCGGGTAGCGGATGATCTACCAACCCACCAGACGAAATCGTTGCTTTTGTCCTCGTAGGAGTTGATGAGACCGTTGCAGAGGGGGGCGAGCAGAGGGCGCTTCCTGCTGCCGCCGCCGAGGTTGGAGCTGCTCCCTCCTACGCCGCCGCTGGGCCTGGCCGCGCAGCTGAGCCGGGACAGGCCCGTGGACACCGCCCCGCCGCCGCTGCCCGACACGGCGGCCGCCACCAGCACAGGCCGCCCCGGGCCCCCGAGGCCGCCGGAGCCCGCGGCCTGAGCCGCCCCGCCAGACACCAACGCTGCAGCCGCCACGGAAGGGGGCGACGGGGACGAGGATAAGGACGACGAGGCGGAAGTCACCGAGGAGGCCGCCGAAGAGCCAGGGCTCGTACCGGCGGAGCCCGACCCGGCCTGGCGGCTACCGGACATCGTGACTCCCTCCCCCCGGCCGGGCGGGCGCTGGAGGAGAGGGACGGCGACCGCGACCCTCCGCCACCACCCCTCCCTCAGCCCCAGTGCATCCTTTGAGGACGCGCGCCGGGAGGTGGGGCTGAGGAACAATAAAGTTGGGTTTTTTAAGGTAACCACACAACAGCGTCCGACGGGAGGGGGCGGAGAAAACCAATAAAGCCAACTGGAAGCCACTACCGCTCTGGAGGCCGCCGCCGCCGCGGTCCCGCCGCAGCCAACCCCGGCGCGCCGTAGACGGCCGTGCGCGCTCACGAGCGGCGGAAGGGGCGGGATCGCCGGGGACACAATTTTGCAAGCAGCTGGGTGGTGCTCACATACGCATGCGTGCCGTGGCGCAGCGGCTCTTGGGTTAACCCGGGGTATCTGCCCGAGGATGAGTGCTGCCGGAGGGGGCGCTGTATCGCGCATGCGGGCAAGCGGGTGATCAGGGCCCGGAGCTGCCCGGGGTTGCTGTCCTGGTCGCTGGAGGTGCAGGCGGTGCTGCCCCACAGGTGCTTGTCTCTGTCTCGGGAGGTGAAAGCACCGAGAATGGTTGACACATGGAAGAAACCTCAGAGGCGCTCAGAGCAGTTATAAAGAGCACTAGAGTGAGCCTCCTCCTCCTAACTCCAGGCGATTCCACTGCGTGTGAAGTCAGGGGAAAGGTGTTCCTCAGAAGACCGCTCAGTCAGAACTTTCTTTTAACGTGAATCTGATGTAATTCTAGCCGAAAACAAGGAAACATGGCATTGAAGAGCACCAGAAAATGTACAGTTTGCTAGGCTTCAGTTGAGTATTGAAAATTGCAGATTTGCCTCTTAACATTTTGGGGCATGTAAGTTAGAAAACAGTCGGACTGGGTGATTTTCCATATCCGTTCCAACTTCATCATGCTGCGATTCCTAGAAGAACTGATCCCAGTATAATTGCGTTCCCGGTGTTGAAGGAGCCCGAAAGGGCAACTAAGGGCGTTCAGTGGGAGGAACAGTTGTCCATACTGAGGAGAAAGAATCAGAAGAGGCCAGCGTAAAGGCCAGCACCTCAGAGCTGCCATTCACTTGGGCAAATGGTAATGACAAAATATGAAGTCTACTAACAAAAGGAGTTAATATGGAATAGAATTATCAAGAGGACTGGCCTTCCCGCGTATTATTTCTGAGATGTCTTATCCAATATAATATTTTAGGGAGATAAGGCTGCTATTTCCATTTACAAATGACCTGGCCATTTAGGAAGAAATGTTCCAGAAAGATTCTTCCCAAAATATTTATCTGACTCACCTAAAGGGTTTGCTGCTTGTTTGCCCTGCTTACTGTCTAACAATATCTCAATGAAAATCGCTTCCTGTTTTTTTAATATGGTTGTCCTGTTGAATTAATGATATAAAATAAACTAAATGTGGTATTAAAAAGCTAAACTAAAGAACAACAAGAAACTTTTTTTTTTGTCTGTGAGTGGACTGAAAAACAGATTTTATGAACTCAGTGTACTGATAGATCTGGCAAAAAACAATCAGTATATTACTGGTAAAATGAACAGTTCCACTTTATTCATTAAAATCAGAGGTAGATTGATTATTCCTGTAGAAAACAACAACTTCTTAGACTTATTCTTTCAATACAATTTCTTTTCCAAAAACCTGTCCTGGTGCTTTCATTGCATGAAATTTTACCATTAGCTCTTTATAAAATTATACTCATGTTTTAGAAAAACTAAACTAATAGCATTAACGCTCTACTATGTCAGTCATATTTTTAAAAGTTAGTTTTATTAAAGTACTTCTATTTCAGGCTGCTGCCTGAAACAGTTTTCATGGAGGCAGCTGCAAAATGTGGTCTGGATCAATCAGAAATATTGTAACAATGAAGAATGACAGGAGGAGCTGTGTGAATGTGAACACAAGTTATTTTATAGGTCTAGTAAGTTTAAAAAGAACACTAGAGATTAGAAAAACAAACATTTACATGTTACATATACAGTGAACGTGTACATATGACAGTGTGAGATGATGCTGATCCACTTGAAGATCATAAGCTAAAATGAACTGAAGTCTATGGAATTCAGAGAGAAAAGAACAATTGGTCCCATCTTGAAGTGGTATTAAAAGGAGAAAGAAAATCGCCTCACATCGAAAGCAAATGACATTGTAAGTAGTTCATTTTGGGGCTGGGGATTTAGCTCAACGGCATAAGTGCCTGCCTTGCAAATGCGCGGTGGTGAGTTCAATCCCTGGTACCAATTAAAAACAAAAAAAAGTAAAATTCATTTCATGGGTTTGACAACCAATATACATAACATAGCATCTAAATGATCTGGGAAAAGTATATAGCTAGAATCAAGAAATGTTTAAAAGAGTATATTGCCAACTATAATTTGCATTATGACATGTTGCTAAATCATTGGTGATATTTTTCTGCCTACTGTTGTGAATATTCAGACGTAATTTCTGAAAAAAATACATACTATAATATCTCTTCCAATGCCCATGCTTATCACTTCTAAAGATTATTTTATATTATGTATTATGGTCTTAAGTCTAATATATGCATAGGATGAGACAACCAAACCATGAAATAATCAAGTATAGACTTAGTACTGTGTGAAAAGAAGAAAAGGCAGATGTATTCCTGGGAGACAAAGAGATTGTGAACTAACTTTTGTTCCCAGTATAAATCCTATACTATTTGTGCTTTATTGGTTTGCTCATGTCTATTAATACCAAAAAGACTGTATCTTTACAGGAGCACTTGGAAATTTCATGGTAGGAAACTCAGCTCGTGGCAGAGAAAGAGAAAGTATGAATTTGTTTTAAGAACAAAGCATGGTCATCTGACCGAAGGAATGAGTTTTGGTATAATGAGTAGTACTTGGTTTGCCTTCCATCCCAGTCTTCCTGGACCTATACCCAATTCTCAGGAGAAAAGATTACAACAAAAGACTTACATCACTGAATTATGAAAGAAAGTGGCACTAAATTGTGGACCCATACAAACAACCCCCAACAAAGAATAGAGAGTATTTAAATATAACAATAGTAGATAGGTATATTTCAGCTTGGTAGAGAAATTAAGTGGCATATTTTTAACCCTTGAATTTTAACCACAGCAAGTTTTCTTCTGACAATATGTTTCCTCTTGCTCTCTAAATCAAGGCAGTAATCCGTGTATTTTTACTGTGCTTTAGTCAGGTATAACAGGTGTATTTCTCACACCGTGAGTCATCCCACATATAACCGTGGGCATTTACCACTAAACCAGTTCATCAACTGCATAAAACTTATCAATTTATAGTGAGATAGTATAAACTGATATTATGTCATCTTCAGCTTAAAAAATTAGGTCAAAGCAGTAAATCTATTGATCAAGATGTTGGCACTCCACCTTATGTTTACTGAAGATTCTTGAATCTGCTTTACCTCTGTTTGACATTAGTTCAGATGATGAAAGAGTATGTCTTGCTTTTGAATCAGTTGGACCATAGGCACAAATAAAGTTTGAGTTTCATATACAATTTTTCCTTTGCTGTGTATTATTGTATCTTTCTGAGATTCGTCTACAGTTTCAAGTCTATTGTATGGAAGTGTAACTAGATGTTAGTAAATCCTCTGAAAAAATTAAAGCTGAATTCTGTATTGAAGATCTGAGTATTGGCATTCACTACAAGGCCAAATACTCCTACATTATTGCCATAACAAATTGCCACAAATTTAACATCTTAAAAAGAACAAGATTTAGCTTCAGCTGGTTTCTCTACCAGCGACTCACAAGCCCAAAATCAAGGTATTAGGAGAACTTTGTTATCCTCTGGAGGTTTGTGGGGATAATCTGCCTCCAGGCTTACTCAGGTTATTCATATATTTGAGTTTTATGTAATTGAGGATGTGAAATTCTCATTTTCTTTTTGGCTGACAGTAAGACCCATTCTCAACATCTAGTGGTCACCAGCATTCCTTGGTTAGTTGTCCCTCCCTCCATTGCCAACAATAGTGGATAAAGTCATATACACATTTCCCCTCTTTGAATCTTCCGCCTTGTTTTTAAACTTTTAAGAGCCTATGTGCTTATAATGGGCACACTCAATCCACAAGATTATCTCCATATCAGAAAGTCATCAAAACCTGTCTGTAAAGTGTCTTTTGCAATGTATTCATACACTGACAGGTTGTAGGAATCTGAACTTGGACATCATAGCAGATAGTATTTCATCTGTCTATCATGTGAAGTATAGCGTATATATTTTTTATGAATTCTTACAAACCAACTATGTAATACGAAATATTCCTTGACCTATCCATAAAGATAGAGGATTTGTTTCTTCAAAGAAATACTTAATGTAGAGGAGTCTTTTTGAGTGTTCTCTTAAGAGAAACAATATTACAATCGTCCCTCAATAGCTCTGAGGGAATTGGTTTCAGGATCCTCCAGAGTTCCAAAATCTATAGATGCTCAAGTCCTGTATATAAAATGACATAGTATTTCTGTAAAACATGTGTACATTCTCCTATATATTTTAAATGGTCTCTGTATTACATATAATACCTAATACAATATAAATGTTCTACAAATAGTTGTTATACTATAATGTTTATGAAATAATGGCAAGAGGGAAAGTCTGCATATTCAGTTAGAGACACAGTTTTTAATAAGTATTTTCAATTCATTGAATCCGGATGTGGAGGTCCAACTATAAAAAATGTGTTTCTTTTCTTACATGAATCACCTTGACCTGCAGACATGAAGATGAACCAATTACTCTCTATTTGTTATACCTATTAAATATTGACTAAATAACAAATGAATATAGATTTGTGTTGACAACTAATTTAGGTACCCATCTCTGAACTTCCTTTCTTTGTCCTTTGGGCAAGAAAAGTGCTCCTACTCCTTTGGTGTAAGTTTTCTTATTTTTTTTAAATGTGCTTTTATATTATAAGAAATACTTTCAGATAAACAATGAGATAAAAGTCTAAGGAACTTCAAAACTCTGATTTGTTGATCCAGCAGGTCATATACCTACTCTGTAAATGAAGCCAAAACTAGAGTTCATGCCAAGCATGAAAAACTCCTTATAATTTCTGGATCAAATTGGCAGACTGAGATCATGTATTTGTCTTCTCTTTCTGAAAGTACTCTGAAAAGTAAATTAACAATACTTTTGAAAGAATAAACCCCTAACAGACTTATAAAGCTCTAAGTGACAAATATGTATGTGTGTATATATACATATATATTCATATATATGGGTTTGTATATGTTTGTGTATATACTGTGTATGACAGATAGTAATAAACGAATGAAAAACCAAAGTAGAAGAAACTGTCTCACAACATAGTAAAGAGAAAGTTATTGTAAAGCAAAAAGCCCTTTTTCCTGAGTAGAGCCCAAATCATGATGGAGCACTCTGGCACTAATTATGTTGATTAAATGACTGTGGATTAGTTGGTCTAGTTATGCCCTTTTTCATTCAACTGTACACAAGAAGGCTACCGAAATAATATTTGCTCCTAAGTTCCTAAGAATAACTTGTTAAAAAAAATGAATCATCTAAATAAGTAGGGTCCTAAAATAGGTTAAGAGTATGAAGAGACATGGACCAAACAGACCCTGACAAAATGCCAAATTTACATGGACACAAGAATTGGGAGAAAGGAAGAGACATGGAAATGTAACCTTCATCAGATAATAAGTACTGTAAAGAATGTCACTACTTAAACGAAGTCTTCCTATGTCATTTGTGAGAGTAACTTGTTAAAAGAAGTTGCTTGCTTCAAAATTGAAGCACCCCAGAGGGAAACCTGTCAAGTATCATTTCTTTTAAACACAGACTTCAGTATGCTGAGCCTTTGGAGAATCTCTGTGAGAAAGCAGACCCACATACACTCAAATTCAGATCCTGCCACTCATCAGCAAATTACAGTATTTAACTTTCCTGAGCCCTATATATAAAATTCCTCATTTGTAAAAGGTCATATTAGTACATATCTTTATGATTAAAATAAATCAAGTAAAATAATGATTTAACAAATTAATGTATATAAAATCCTTACAGGAGCGATGTCACATAGTACATGCTTATAAATATTTGCTATTACTGAAAAATATGAACTGACAAAGATATTAAATAAGATCAACCGCCTGAAAAACAGGGACCAACATGAACATAAAAAACAGCCAAAGGAAACACAGACAGTGATGAGAAAATAATACACTGTAATTTATTAAAGGCAAAATTCTGAATATACAAAATTTCCTAGAAATTCATTATAAAGGCACCAATTTAGACATCATGAAATTGAATATCCAAAACAAAATTTCATAGGAAAAAAAAAGATGAATATCCTACAATATATTGCAAAAACACTCATAAACAACAAACTATGGCACATGCTGCAGTGGAATAATGTTCAACCATAAAAAATATGCTCTATTAAACCATAAAAGGACATGGAAGAACTTAAATACAGATAAAGTGAAAGAAGGCAATCTGAAAATACTAAGTACAGAATAATCCCAACTATATGATGTTTTCAAAAAGGCAACACTATGGAGAAAGTAAAAAGGTCAGTTATTTCCAGGGATTTAGGGAAAGAAAGAAAAGATTGAATAGGTAGAGCACAGGAAACTCTCAGGGCAGCGAAACTATTGTGAACGATGCTGTGATTATGGATACATGACGTGATACACACATCATAATTCATGAAACTATATGACTCAACAAATGGACTCTAATATAAAGTATGAGTTAATGACAGTGTGTCAGTATTTCATTCATTAGTTATAACAGATGCGCATCACTAAGGCCAGATGTTAACAATAGAAAAAATAGTTGGAGCAAGGGATAGTCAGGAATGCTATGTACTCTCTGCTCCTTTTTTCTATGAATCTATATAACTCTTTCTAAAAGTCTATTAAAAAGCATGTGAGTAGGCAAAAGTCATATATGGGACTCTTTCTGAAGCCACCTCACTCCTACCCACCCACCCTAATCCATGGAAAAATTGTCTTCCATGAAACCAATGCGTGGTGCCAAAAATGTTTGAGGACAGCTGTCTTGTGTGTCCAAATTTTCTCTTCTCCCACAGACAGTAGTCAAAATGGATTTAGTCCCATTTTAAATTAGTCATCTTTTTAAAGACCTTATTTCCAAAACAGTCACATTCTGAAGTACTGGAGGATATAAAAACAATGGGTAGGGAAAAACACAACTCACAACACTACTTTTTTTTTTTAACTTAATTTCTTTTTTCTCTTACCTCTGACATGCTGCTCCAGCACACTAGATTTTAAACTTCAAAGTAGTCTAAGATTTCTTCTCAGGGCCTTTGCACATGCTATGTCAACCTCTGCCTTGAACAATTCTCTCAGTTCTTCCTTTGGCCTACTCCCATTCTTTGTTCTTTCAGTTCAAACATTCTGAGAAATGATTTTGACCAATTTAATCAAAATAGCGTTTCTATCATCACTTACCACTTCTTTGTTTCGCAACACTTATTTACCTGACCCTAAGGGTTTCTTTATTTTGTCTTCCTTGTCAGGCCATGGGGAAGGAAGCTTGCATAACTCATTTCTGTGTATAAGAAAAGATGTGTGTGCTCTGCTGAAAGAGGAACACACGCCACCTTTTGAACCATGACAAATGTCCTTAGCAGCAGGTAGGATCAACTCTTTGCCAATAGTAAAGGGATCCTTAGCTTTCACAATGTGGTGACGCTCTCAGTGCAGATACATTTTATGAAGTGTTCACTTTCAATAAATACTCCTGCTCTTTATGTTTATGATTTTGTTTCCAAAAATTCCAAAGGCCTGTCTTTTAGAGCAGGGTGCTTGATCTCCATGTGGCAATGCCGTTTTGGAGCTTTCAGGGCTTCCGTGGATAGCCCTTGACCACATGTTATATAAAGTAGGCTTGTAGAATGTAAATTACCTGTTGCAATAAACCCATAATGTAAGTAGGATTCTTGGTATTTTCTTTTAGATACAGTTTTCCTTTTGTTGGAAGGCTTAGGGTCTTCTCTCTCATCTCATCTCTCATCTCATCTCCTCTCCCTTTACAAAGAAGCTTTGCTGTAATGTTTGCTTTTTGCTTATTTTGGCTAGGGTTAGCTTGTCGCTTACCAAAATGACTAAGACAAATGTGCAGTGCAGGAAAGAGGCTGTGATGGATGTGGTGAATAAAATAATGAGTAGGCCACTTGCAGGTTAAAATAAGTGTCAGATTCTGACTTAAAGCCTGCCACCACTTATAATTGTGCAATTGAAGTATGTCAATTTATTTACCACAATAAAGTCTGCCACCAGTGCAGCCTAATTGTCATTCATTGATAGTGTTCTAATCCATGAACCTGCAAATAATTAATATATTATGTTCTCTGTGCAGTTAAACTTTTCTGTTAATCTATATTTGAAGCTACTCTCTAATGCTGGCATCTCCATTTCAGATCCCATTAAAATTATCGAGCATTATTGGACCCTTATAGGGCACCTACAGCCCAGATCCCTCCCATGCAAAGCACATACACAGGTCTTATGAGAATCTAAACCTGGTGCTGATCGGATGAGAGGTGGAGCTCTGATGACAATATAAGTGATGAGGAGTGACAATAAATATAGATGAAGCCTCACTTGTCTGCTTCTCACCTCCTGCTATGTGGTTCCTAAGAGGTCATAGATTGGTACTTGTGGGAACCCTGTATAGTGAAATGCCAGGGATGAGTGAGCACAGAGGAAAGACAGCATGCAGACTCAGAGAGAAGTCTTCCATCTGCAAGCCAAGGAGAGAAATATCAAGAGAAACTAAACCTCTCACCCAGGACCTGATGTTAGAATTGTGGCCTTAAGAACTGAGAAAATAAATTTCTGTTGTTTAAACTACTCAGTCAGAGGTATCTTATTATGGCAGCCTACCCAACTATTACAGGTAGCCAGACACCATTTTAACAGCAGGCAATTACAATTTGAATAGGTATTTTTATTCATAGAAACTAGAGGAAGTTTGTGTATAATCCAGGCTTAAATCACTCACAGAATTCCATTCTTAGTGCCTCTGTAAGAGATCATTTCAAGGCAAATGAGCAAATGATTCAAGAAAGGGAAGCGTTGGCCAGAACATCTTGTTATTTTTTTCATTAGATCTCAAATATTCAAAGATTTTTCATTAACTCTAAAACATAAAAGATCTTCAGCTAGGGACTGAAAGTTTTGCCACCATCTTGCACATTGTAGTGTATCTGAGTGAGACCAACACAGAAGAAAGCAATTAAGAAATGGATAGATATGAAATTTTGGCTACATAAATTTGACATTGAATCCAATCATGCTTGATATTAGCACCCTACAGAAACACATAGTTACAGAAATAATACATTCCTTGAGTGCTGTCATTGCACTTAGCATTATAACTGTCAGTTTTTTTTTCCATTAGATTGTCTGATTCCCAATTAATTAAAGGCTATATCTTTCTAGTCTATTCTCAGAATCTGGCAATTACCTGAAATACATAGGGAAGTGTTAATTTATTTTTCCTGAATGGACATTGAGTGAATATAGTTTCATATTTTTAAAAACCTTAAAGACTAACTCAACTTCCTATATAATTTTGACATTTCCTTAAAGATCATGAAGATTTTATTTTAGTCTAGGGTAAATGCATGACTCAGAGAGAACTCATTTCTGTCTTTTTAATATCATGGCTACATCTTTTTGGTGGTCACTCTATTTCATATACTCTCAAACACTTCCACTGCAGTCAAAGTTTCAAAAATATAACCAAAAGATATAGTTTCATCCTCAACAGTTCACATCCTATGTATCATCTCAGCTCAAGATACTGTAGTAAGCTGCTTTGAAAGTCTTTATTTGCCTTTCTCCTTCTTGGGGATCATCAAGTGTAATCTCCAGCTTGACATTATTCATTTGTTCATTCTTTCATTCATGTGTTCAGTCAACGTATCATTAATCTAATACTGTATAATAAACATCCATAAACCTAGAAGCTTAAACAATATCCATTTACTTAATTTATGACTCAATAGTTTGGTAATTTCTACTGAGCTCAAATGAGGAATTCTTCAGGTCTCACTTGTACTCATTATTTTTTCCCAAGTATTAAGATAAAAGTCAAATGTAAAATTCAGAGGTAAAAGGTATCACCTCACAGGCAATACCCAGAGAAGTTACTGGTAAGACTGTGGAATATTATGCTTCATAAGAAGAGACTACCTTCAGAAGAATTATTGCAAGGAGTAAAGGAGACAGTTGCAACAGGGGAAGAAGACTATCATAATGGAGGTTCATTCCTCTCCTCTCCTGTCTTCTCTTCTCTTCTCTCCTCTCCTCTCCCCTCCTCTCCTCTTCTCTCCTCTCTTTTCCTTGTCTTTTTCCTTATAGTACTGGGGATTGAACCTGGAAAGTGCTGAGCTGTGTCCAGCATTTTTTCTTATTTTCATTTTGACAAGGTTGCCCTAGATTGCTCGGGCTGGTCTTGAACTTGTGATCTTTCTACTCAAGCTCCTGATTAGAAAAGACTACAGGTGTGCCCCACCACAAAAGACAACAAATTTTCTTTTATTGTTAGGAGGAAACTAAGCTGAGAAAAACTAGGCATGGGTAAGTAAAATGAATGAATGGCATGTTCAGATAATAGATCAGAATATATCTTACCATGAGCTCAGTTTATACTCAGGAGGATAGTACACTGGCTATTACTGGTGATGGGTAAAAAGTTAGAGGTAACAGTTTAATCAAACTTTTACTAAAGAGTATTTTGTTGTGATCAAAATTTTCTTCCCCCTCTTCCCCCCCCGGGAGGCAGATCCTTGAATAATGCTCAGAAATCGGATTGTATAACACACTGAAAGTTTCACTAGAGGTTTGGGAGTTGTAGCAGCCAGGAATCTTAGCATAGAACCTTATCAGTACTTCCTAACTTTCCTTTCGAAGGCAAACAGTTGGAATAAGTACAAATTACTGTGCTTTTACATGTAACCAAGTTTTCCCTTTTATAAAACTTTTCTCACGAATGTTTCCCAAAATTCAGCTTCTGGTTTCATCTCTAAAACATAAGGAGCTTAGAAGGCATCATCCTTATCAGTATAGAAACAGAAAAGTTATTTTGGTGGTCTGTTGCACTCAACAAATATTTAACAGCTATGTAATCAGTATGCAGGACACTGTCTTATATCCTAAGGATAAAGAAGCCAAGGGGGTAGTTTCTATCTTTGTCTTCTAGATGATAATTGCATTCCTGTTGTTGATGTTAGTGAAAATACTTTTAAAGTTTCTTTCCCTAAGCTGCATGTTTCTTTGCTCTTTCTGAAGGCTTTAGATGGACTATGTTGAACAGATTGAAGATGGTTGTTTTCAAACTAAAGCAGTTTCCGTCACATGTGGGGTTGCAGCTTGGTGCCATGGCACGTGGCTGTAATCCCAGCTACTCCAAACTGTGGAACCCCAGATTGGGCAGTTAAGTGAGGCCTTGCCTCAAAAAAAAAAAAAAGAGTTGCACTGTAGCTCAATCACAGCGCCTGCCTACCATGTCTGCAAGCCTGAGTTCTATTACTCTTACCACTAGAAAACAAAAAAGTTGCACTTTGACAAATGCTTTTCCTCTATTTAGTTTATTACAGTCTATGTTTTTCTTCTTCAATCTGTTTTTCCTCTTAAGCTCTACCTGGCCCTTACAATATTTTTAAGTAGTTCAGAGTTCCTGTATTTTAACATATGTGTACCTAAGTTTATGAGTGAGATGGGCCATGGCTTGGTATTCCATGCTACTCCTGTTTGGTTTGGGTATCAGGCCTTGTTAAATGAGATGAATAACTTCCCTTCCCCTCCCTTCTTCTCTGAAAGCTTAAATAAGATGTATACAATGAAAAAACTAGTAGTTTTTTTCTCTAACTGATTTTCAAAATTTAATATTTTATTGTTTCTAGAGAAGAATTTATTTTATTTAAATTTTAAGATTTATTGACATAGAGTTGCTTATAGTTTTTAAAACCTCCACTGATTCAGCACGCTACACTGATTTGCTTTTCACTTGCCTATTTTGTGTGTGTGTGTGGGGTTGTTTGCTTATTTGCTTTGTTTCTTGAGACAGTTTTGCTATGTAGTTTAGAGTGACCTTGAGCTTGCTGTGTAGCCCCCTAGGCTAGCCTTGAACTAGCAACTGTCCTGCCTCAGCCTCCTGAATCCTGAGATTACCAGCTTCCACTTTTCATATATCGTACACTTATATTATTTGGGTATATTCTAAGTTCTGTTACAGATTAATGTATTTAAGTGGATGCCATTGTCCATCAGCCTTTGGTGTTAGAAATATGTTTTTGGATTTCTTTTCCCTCCCGATAGTGGCAATTTAACCCAGCACCTTCGCATTGAGTACATTCTGTGCCCTTTTTTATTTTTCATTTTGATACAAGGTCTCTTCAAGTTACTAAGTAGCCCAGGCTAACCTTGACCATGTCATCTTCCTGCCTCAACCTCCCAGAGTGCTAGAATTACAGGGTACAAATCATGATGTCAGGCTTATTTTCTTAATATTTTAAACAAACATTTAATATATTGCGTTTACTATGTTACTCACTTCTGAAATTAGCTTGTTAGTTTTGTCCTTTCTGGTCATTCAGCAGGGGATGTGGCTCAGCGGTGCGGCACATGCCTGGCAAGTGCAAGGACCTGAGTTTGACTCCTGATACCAAAACCAAAAATATGATGCTAGCTAGTCTGGTCATTCATAGTATAAGCTACACTTAATACAGTTTTAACATCTATAAAAAACAAATTTTATTTGAATTATTAAGCATGTCATATGTCTATATTAATTTTAATGATGTCATACTTTTTTGTTATGGTTGTTATTATTCTTTTTGGAACTGAGGATTGAACCCAGGGCCTTATATACATTAACCACATGCTCTAACACAGAACTATACCCCCAGCTCATATATCTTATATTGTATTCCTTTTCAAAGCTTGTGGTTTGTTTATAAGCTATGAATCTAATATATAATTATATATATATATATATATGTGTGTATGTGATCATCTTTTTCTTATGAATTTCTGATATATATTCCCTGTGATCATTAAGGCTTTCTGTATCCTGGTAGAAATTCATTATTATTCAATATGTTTAAAAAGAATATTTAAACCCCATATACATGTTAAGTTCATTGTTCTATAATTTATTAGTACTGTACTTTTCAAATCCTCTATAAATACTTACTGAAAATTTGTTTGTTTATTTATTTATTTATCTTTTGGTGTTGTGTATCAAGCCTAGGGCCTTGCTAGGCAAGCATTCTTGTCACTGAACTATACTCTTTACCTATCTGATGAGTTTTTATATCCTTGAGCTATCATTTTCTAAAATCTTCTGAATTTTGCCTAAAGATTTAGTTTCTCTATTTCTGCTTTATGTGTCCCAAAGTTGTATTATTTAATAGCATATATAATTTCATTCTTAGAATCTCTTCTTGATAGAAATTATTCTTTTTATAATAACATATATCCCTTCTAATTTTTTGGTAATGCCTTTTTCTCCTATTTTATCTATTGGTAATATTATGACCCCAACTTCCTTTTAGTTGTTACCTTATTTTATGCTTTTTATATTATTTTGTTGCATCTTACAAAAGATTGTAGCTGGGTTTAAAATTCAACATAATGTTCTCTTTCAATACATGTATTAAATATATTTTATTTATTGTGATTTCTGATCTATGTAAACTTATTAGAATTATATTTTGTGATTTTAATTTATCTTTTCTTTTATATGTTTGATTATTTTACCCTTATCTCTTATTGCCTGTTGTCTTGGTTACTTTTCTCTCATTGTTGAGACAAAATACCTGATGCCCAAAGTGAAGCAAGGAAAAGTTTATTTAGCTTACAATTTTTGGAAGTTTCAGTCCTTACTCAGCTGGCTTCCAGGCAGGGTGGTATGGCTGAGGGGCAGCTGTTCATGGTGGCCACAAATGATAAGAGCAAAAGGACAAAAGAGAGAAAAGCATGCCTCCTTCCCTCCCCTATATTGCATGCCAATTACCCACTCCTTGCTGGATGCAGCACTCATGCCACCAATCTCAGTGCTAGACAATGAACTAATCACAAACACTAGATTCAGTTGCCTCCATGACTGCATGAAGCTTGGGGGGGGGGCACCCAGACACAAACCATAACATTTCACCCCTAATCCCCAAAGATTCATGCACATCCTTTATGCAAAAAACATTCAGTCCATCTCCCATTGTTGCCAAAGTCCTAACAGTTTCAGCATTGCTGAAAAGTCCAAGTCCCAAGTCTCCTCCAAGATCTAAGGCAATAACCCCCTGTACAAATAAAAACAAAGTTGAACACTTCCCACATACAATGGTATAAAATAAGCATTACCATTCCAAAGGGTATAAACAGGAGGATACCAAGGAATGGGACCAAAGGAAGCCCAAAGTCCAGCAGGGCAAACATTAAGTCATGGAGCTCCACATTTGGCATCTGAAGTAATCTGGTTGTGAGCTTCAAAAGGCTTGAATAACTCCACCCCCATGGCACTTCCAAGGGTTTTAGCTCCCACGGCTTCTTTTCTAAGCCCCCTCTGCTCAATCTTTGTAGCTTTCCTTATCTAAGGATCATGCTCCTGGCATTTCCAAACTTCTGGGTTTTCCATTGTACCTTTGGCTTCGTACTCACAGCTTCACACACTGCCCTCTCAGCAGTACACTACCTGGCCTAATGAACCCTCTGAAATCAGGGTGGAAGCTGCCTTAACCTCAGAACTCAGGCATTCTCTATGCACCTAAAACCAGTGTCACATGGATGATGCCAAGGTCTGCTGCCAACTGGAGCAATAGCCAGGGTTTCCTCTCTCTTTCCTCCCTGTAGGGATTGAGTGTCTGGATCACTGAACACTCTGAACTTCATTATGAGGAACAGCTTATCTATATCACTACCATTCTGGAACCTGGTGTGGCCTCTGCTGCCATTCAGGAGCATGGCACTCTGTGACTTTCTCCTCCAAACAGTCTTTGAGGCTGCAAAGGGTGGAGACCCACCATCATTTCCTGTGAAGCCCCCAGGCCATCTTTTTTATTTTCCAGTTCCTTCTCAGAAGTGGAGATCTCAGCTCTATCTTTACAGTCCAAAGCTTTACTAGAGCTTTTTTCTTGAACAACCTGACATTTTAAATCAGGCTGCTGGATTTGCTCTTTATTTGCAACATAAATCTGGCTAAAAGCCCCCAGCAATAGCCATGCCACTGCCTCAACATTAGACTGCCAGATTAATTAGTCCATTGCCTTTACTCTTAGTCTCAGGCAAAGTCTCTGGACACAAGCGAAATGCAGACAAACTTTCTGCCAAGCAATAACACACATTGTCTGGAGTCCTAAAACCAGTGTAGTCCTTGTTTCCAGAAGAACCTCCAAATCTGGTATTTACCAGTTTTCTGGACTTCTGAACCCTGACCAGACTCTCCCATTCAGAACAGCCTAAGCTGTTCCAGTTGTACTTCTTCAGGAGTCATCTTCAAACTTTTCCAAACACTTTTTACAAGCCATTCTCAAAGGCTCCTGAACAACATGGTCAGGAATAGTCACAGCAATGACCCCAATTCTCTGGTACTAAATTCTGTCTTGGTTACTTTTCTCTTGTTGGTGAGACAAAATGCCTGATTTCCAAAGTGAAGCAAGGAAAGGTTTATTTAGCTTAAAGTTTTTGGAGGTTTCAGTCCGTACTCAGCTGGCTCCAAGGCAGGGTAGCATGGCTGAAGGGCAGCCATTCAGGGGGCTGCAAAAGACAAGAGTGAAAGGGCAAAAGAGTGAAAAGCACGCCTCCTTTCCTCCCCTATATTGTATGCCAGTTACCCACCCCTGGTTTGGTGCAGCATTCATGTCAGCAATCCCAGTGCTGGAACCAATCACAAACACTACATTTAGTTGCCTCTATGAATGCATTAGACTTGGGGGGGGCACCCAGATGCAAATTATAACACCGATCGTATACTGAGGTATGTGGGAAGGGGAATAAAAATAATTAGAATATATTAAGTACATGCACCTTTTCCCAAAGATGAGTGTAAACATACACTAATACAATCTTAAACAGATGATGTTTATGTATTTTCTTGAATGAGATATACTGTATTTTTATATACTGTGTTGGATTAACTAGTGGTCAACTTGTAAAATCCAGCTGAACTGAATCAGGTTGGTGTGGCACGTGGAAGGCCCACCTGAGGATTGTTGACAACAGCATAAAAAAAGAACTGGGAGGGAAAATGGTAAGCTGTTTTATTCTCATGGAGAAGCTTGTTATACTGGCTTTCCTGATATGAACTCGGTTGTTCTAATTATCAGAGGAGCTTGGGTCCTTGGTGTCACTGAAAATGGCTATGGTTCTCTTCAGGGAGTGCTGGCCCCTACTTTGAGTGTTGCTTCCTGGTTCCAGTGCAGATTCCTCAGTCTTCTTGTAGAGATCTTTTTATCCTGCTGGTGCAGAATTTTTAGTGCCCACCATTAACCTTTGTGCCTTTTCAGTGTAGATCCTTGTTACAGACATGCATGAGGTATTATCATGGGCTCTAGGCCTCCAGTGGGACTCATGGAGGACATTGTTGTGGCATCTAGGCCCTAGCTTTATTTTTTGGGTTTCTAGACAGACTTCCAGCACTCTTTTGCATTTGACTCTTTGGGCAAATATTATAAAATAATCCTATACATTATGTGTCCTGTGTTAAATATTTTCCTCTTAAACCCTGACTACAATATATACCATGTAGTCTCCATCTTTCATGACACAACCAAAAACTTATTGAAAAAAAACCCCTTACATATGAATTAAGTTCTGATTATTTCCTACTTTTCAAAGGAAAGGTGACAGGAAAGCCAACTTTCTTCAACTGATGAATGTTTTTTCATTGTTAGAAAAGAATAGTTTATAAATATGGGCATCCTTATTGCAGAAGGCATAAGAGAGACTGAAATGAAATATTCTATTAATATCAAAGGAACATATGTGTGTGTGTGTGATACTGCTTTGCCAATGATTTATTAATGATTTAAATGACTGGTAACTTGGGGAAGTCATGACTGTTACATTAGTTAAGAAAAATTCAGGGCTTTGATCAGTGTGTGAGTATATGGGCACCTTATAGTCCTTAGGAGGTTCTCAAGGTGATCTGTCACCCTACTTAATGAAGCATTCAGCTCCTACAACAGGGTTATTACTTAAAGAGAAGCTTGTCATGGTCCCCTGCCCCATTCTGAACCTCTGGCTCAGAAGTTTTGCCTGGGAAGAAAAGCAGGCCATAATACACACAATGCTTAGTCTCTTCCTAAAGGAACTGATGTTATTTTTGGAAGATATAAGGATGTTCAAGTTTAGGGGCATGAAAAAGAAAATTGTAGTGAAGAGCAGTTGGAAAGAGTGTTACAATTTGATGTAGCTACAGCTTGGACTATGGGCTGGATGGCTTGTTGGACAGAACTGGAGAATAAAAGAGTGGAGGTGGTGGTGGAACTAGGCAACAAGAAGGAGTCTTCCTGGGGTCGCAAAAATTATTGAACAACAATCTCTGAAAACACTCTTGCAAAGGCATCATATTTGATTGGATTCGTTTGTAGAGCAATTTATGTCACTAAGCATTCTTGAAAACAGCAAAACAATCAGCAATCAATTGGTGGAATTTAACATCTGGAAGGATAGAGAGAATGAGAGTAGAAAACAAGTGCCATTGCCAGTGGGTGAGTATGCTCACTCACCCCAAGCTGCAAACCATAAGTACCAATATCCCATGTTTTATCACTGTGCATAAACATATGGTGGAAGAAGGGTATAAAGAAAGTGTTGATTTTAGTAAGGTAATCAGGAAACAAACCAGTTCCATAAAGGATGATAAGATAATACTATGGTTTGAATACGTTTCATTCCATCTAAGATGCATGTCAGAGCTAAATTTTCATTTGAAGATATTAAGAAAGTGAAATTTTGACCCAGTTATGATGTTTAGTAAGTGTGTCTTTTGGGATGTCACTGGAATTAGATAAATTTATAATGGTCTAGCCCTTTATTAGAAAGAAGAAGAGGAGAAAGGGAGAGAGAGAGAAAGAAAGAGAGAGAAAGAAGATAGAGGAAGAGGAGGAGGAGGAGTAGAGGAAAGGAGAGGAGAAGGGAAGAGAAGAGAGCAGAGAAGGGGAAGGAGAAGATGACCAGGAAGACCAGGGAAAGGGAGGGGAATGGAGAGAAGGGGAGTGAAAGGAAGGGAAGATATACCTGCACCCCTGTCTCTTGCCATGTGATGTCTTATGCCACCTTGGAACTCTGCTAGGTAGAAGACCATCATCAGATGTGTTCTCTTAAATTTAAACCAGAACTGTGAGCCAAAATAAACCTTTTATTTTTAAAACACACCTAGTCTGTGGTATTATGTTATTAACAATAGAAAATTGATAGCAACAGAGAGGGTATTACCAATGATAAATACCTGAAAATGTGAGATTGACTTTGAAACTCCTTTGTGCTCACAAAGAAGGTCGGTTAGGCCTCAATCCACATTTTCTTTTCTCCTATATCTCTCCCTTTTTGTTTTTGTAATAGCAGTGCTGGAATATCAACCAGTGCTGTTCATACCTTGTGGAAATACGTAACTATAGTCATTGGATCTTTTGTCTTGTGATCTGCCCTCTAATGGTTGTACCTCCATTCACAGTTGTAATGTACTGGTTCCTTTGGAGGCCCTAACCCTGTCTGACTGCCTATAACTTAGTTGTCCCTCCCACCCCAGAAGAAATATCCCTAACTGCCATGACTGGACAAGGTGCAAAGACCATTCTGGCAACTGCCAGGTGAAGAGGGTTTTAGTTGTGATCAGCAGAGATCTTCTCCAAAGTGTCTACTTAAAGGCCCTCTATAGACACCAAATGTTCTTGAGTTGGTTAGGCATATATCTTTAAATATTCTATGATGATATTAATTATAGCAATAAGGAGATTATCTGGTGTTTTGGGAAGGTCTTGATGATGGACAAGGTTTTCTGTCTTCTGAGCAATTTTCATTGTTATCAGGGAGAGGACTCTTATTGGTGAGTGAAGCAGAGTCACGTTCTACCATGGCTGCACCATGGCAGGGATTTCTCTATGGTTGCACACTCCTAGATGGTACCCACACCATCTGTCCATTTCCTGCAATGATTCAAGCAAACCTTTGCTCCAACACCAACAGGGTAACTGGTCCCTTCCATTTCCCTATCTCTGGGGACTGCTGTAACTCTTGTGTTTTCTCCTTTTTCCCATGCTCTTGTATTTTGACCAATGTAATTCTGCCAGGGTGCTATCCATACTACCAATAGAATTTGCAAAATTAAGAGTAAACATTGCAAGATCAAATGAAGATGATGACCTACCATAACATACTCCCCCTTGCTCTTTTAGAAATAGCCATTTTAATCATCAAATGCTCACCTTCAATACACACACATACTGAAGTCTGCCAAATTGGCCTTCTGCTGATGGTCCAGGAAGATCAGAGTATGAACATACATGATAGACATAGAAAGAGGCAATCTTTTCTGAATGGCTTTATGCAACCAGGAAAAACAAATTAAACTGAGGAACATCTAGGATGCTTTTAATAGTGGCTGTTTCCAAGTGATTAATGACATTGACTACATAAACAGACTCACATAAAATGTTTTTTTTTTAATTTTTAAAAATTTATTTAAAGAGAAAAAGCATGAAAAGGGCAGAAATAATACAGAATTTCAAAAAAAAAGATAAACAGTAAGAAATCACTAGTTGATAAATTACATGTTGTCCTCTTAGAAATAGTTGTTCAAGTTACAAAATTAAAGCATACAAAGTAGATATTCAAACAGTGAGACTGTAAATTGCTATGCATGCATGAGTCTCTACATGTATTTCTATCTTTTCTGTGTTAGAGGGAAAGACAAAACACAGCAAGACAAAACAAAACAAATTCCTATAAAAACATGAAACCAAAAAGTTATATAAAACCACAGTACAAGGTGATCTACAATGGTTACTGTGTTGTCTATTATTATCTTCAATAGAGTTGTCTATATCATCAGGCATAATTGAATATAGCAGCACATAATAGTATCAGTAAAAATAAAACATTGTAGACAGTATCAAACTTCAAAGGCAGGTAATAATCAAACCAGAGTGGATATTCTAGTGAATCTTGTCATCTTAAGTGCAGTTGCCTATACTCTCAGACTTGATACTATCAATCATAACAGCTTTGAATAAAATCTATCAATACAAAACAGCAATCTAACAAACTAGATGCAATTACAATCAATCATGTTAAAACAGTGTAAGTTATACAGAGCTTCAGATTAAGTTAATAGGAAATTAAGGATGATTACCATACTATATCCTGCTATTTTCGGGATAACTGTGCCCTCAAATCTAGTACAAGTAGACAAACTGGAGCAGAATATAATCCATCTAAGCAGAGTGGTGTGAGTAATGTGGGTTTTAAATCCTGGTACACTATTAACAATATCCTCTGACTTCTTTTTTTAGGCTATTCCTCCCCTTTCACTCCCACAGGGTGCTGTGCATTTTGGGTCCCACCAACTCCCTCAGTTTTTAGACGGCGGGTGAGGGGGGGCAACTGCTATTTACCTAAGTGGTTCCAAACCTTTTCATTCCTGGACTTCATCTCAAGTTGTATTCCTTTACCTACAAAAGCCTCAAGGTTTTCCTTTGTTATAGCTGAGTAGTTCTCTATTGCCTATAAGTGTCCTGTCTTTCCAACCTATCTGCAGGTGGTGGTCGAGTTGCTCCTATTTCTCTCTGGCTCCCTGTCACATAGAGCATTGTTTTCTCATATTTGATTTTCAGTCCATAAACCCTCTCTCAGGTTGATTATAGTTCCTATACAGAGCATCTCAATGAACCCTACCTCCTGATTTACTCTGCCTGTTTTTTTGTTTGTTTTGTTTTTTTAGTGCATCAAGGCCATCTATGTTAGAGAGTATAGCCATCCTTCTCTGCCTCATTTCTGCTATGCTATTTTTCTGCCTTTGTTTGTCTACTTTTCTCCTTCATTCTACTGCCTGCCCTGCTCACTGAGGCCTGTCTACCACTGTTCCTAAAATCCTGGTATTATTTTTCTCTCTCTCTAGAATGTCCTTCAGTATTCTCTATAGGGTTGGATTGGTGGTCACAAATTCCCCCAGTTCCTCTTTGTCATGGAAGCATCTTGTTTATCCATTAATTTCTAGTGACAGTTTTGCAGGGTAAATCAATCTGGGCTGGAGGCTATTTTCTTTCAGGGCTTGGAATACTTCGCTCCAAGCTCTTCTTGATCTGATGGTCTGTGTCAAGAAGTCTGCTGTAATCTTCATGGGCTTTCCTTTATAGGTAATCTGTTTCTTTTCTGTGTTGGCTTTTAAAATTCTGTTTTTATATTGAATTTCTGGTATCTTGATTCTTATATGTCTGGCTGTAGCTCTGTTTTGGTTATAGGTGGCTGGATTTCTGTATGCCTCACATAACTGAATATCATTTTCTTTTCCCATGCTTGGGAAGTTTTCCTTAATTATTTCCATTTTATTCCTTTGTAATTTGCCTGTTTTTATTCCTGTTGCTTTTTCATGTTTCTTATTCTTAAATTATAGATTCTCTTGTCATCTTCTAGACTTTGTATTGTTACTGCCTGTTTCCTTGTTATTTTTAAGAGATCTTTCCTTTCATGATCACACATTGCAAACTTGTCTTCAAGTTTTGATAGTCTATCCTTAGTTTCTTTTAAGGCATTTTGCCAGCTTTCAATGGAGCTTTTAATTTCCTGGTAATCTTTTTGAATCTGCTTCATGTATTCTATATTTTCTTTACATTCTTTATCAAATGTTTATCTCCTTTTTTTGTGTTCCTCCTTTCTTCTGTCTCTGTCTTCTTGAGAGGTGCTTAGCACTTCTTCAATTAATCTACTTATATCTTGCTTTACCTGATTTAATATTTCAGTTTTGAGCTTATCTACAAGATCCCAAAGATATCTCTTAATGTCTATCGAAGCTGTGTCTGATGTTGCATGTTTGCTGCCCTCAGTCTCTTTTGTTTTTCCCTCTCCTGGGTCAATGTTCTCAGGGTTTTGGGCTGGGGCTTTTTCTTGTTTCTCTCTCTTGTCATATTTTTGGTTTCTTCCATACAGATGTATAGTATAGGTCTCAACCCCTTTCCTTGTTGGTTATGGTTCTTCTGAAGTATGCTGGCAAGGGATTTCTGCCCTCTCCTGTTTGCTCTTGTCACTGAGGTGTAAGGAGGGGCTGTGTATGCTGGCCCTTCCCCCTGGGCTAGTCAAACTTCAGGGGCCTTCACTAGGTTAGTGTGTGCTATGCATAGGGAATCGGTTTGGGATGGCTTATTGGGTCCTGGCCAGGGGCATGACTCAGGCCAAGCAAATCCCACGAATCTGCTCTGAGGAGGGAGCAACCAACTGAAGTCACTGTTGTTTCTAGTTCAGGCTCCTCGTGCCCGATTCCAACATGTTTCCCATTTGGTCACGCCCTTCCCTTGGAGGGGTCTTATTCCCAGCACTGACTGTGGATTAATGAAGGTCCCTTCACCATCTCCGTTCTCTGTTGGGCTCACCAACCCCCAACTTCAGTGTGGCTGTGGCTCCTGTAAGTTGCAGGGGAAACAAGTTCAGGTGGTTCTGTGGATCTTAGCAGCCAGTGCGAGTTCAGGCAGCTTGGCAGATCTAATTTTAGCTGTTCCAATTGTAGCCCCGAGACTGCATGTTTGACAAGCTTTTTTCATTTTCATTTCTTCTGTGTCAAGAGGATCCATTTCCCTCTGTCTAGATCTCTCCAGGATATTTTATTCTGGCATATGAGTTGTTTCTCCCTGGAAGGCTCTGTATTTTGTTGCTCACTGATCGGCCATCTTTAGCTCCTTTCTCACATAAAATGTTGATAGAGTCTGCCAGAGTACTTTCTAAAACACTAACCACAGCAACTATTTCTTATCTTTTAATTTTTTTTATTTTGAAGTGAAAATAAGAAATAATGGAAAAATCAAGAAACAAACAAATAAAAAAGCAACAAAAAGGAAAAATGACAACAGCAAAGAACAACAATAGCTATTATGGTTTTCTATTATAGTTTTCAAAACAAGATGATACATATTCAACAATGGTTGTTACATTACATAATGTTATCTTCAAAATAATTGTTTAGGTTAGCAGATATAGGGATAGAACAAAACAGTAAAACAGAACAAAATGTTGGATTTCAAAAACAACACAGAAGGAAACCCCCCCAGTTGCTGTAACACATATTGTTATCCTCCAAATAGATGTTCAGACTAACAGTCTTAGGCGTGTGAAGTCAATCAAACAACACAAGCATTAAGTTATTATTATTATTGTTTACTTAAGTTGCTATCATCTCAGCTGGACTATCTCTGAAACAGCCCATTTCTTATAGTGGGAGGCAGGAAGTTGCTCCTTTTGTCTCCCAGTCCTTGCACTGGTTGGCTCATGGGCAGGTGTGGTTTGGCTTTTTGATTCTCTTCCTGTTCTCCATGGTAGCTGCCTCTGGCTCATGGGAGGGCAAGGTTTACTAATTCTGATCTTTGAGCCAAAAGTCCAGGACTAGCAATATTTTGATGATTTTTTATAGTCCAGCAAGCAGGAAAACCATGAGATGTTTCATCCACAAAGTACTTTGAGGCATTCACAAGATGAATTATCTGAGTATTTCTAGGCAAGCTAAACAAACAATGGCACTATAACTGTACAACATTAGGACAAGGATAATGATCATTAATCAATCCTATATAATCTGCAAAGACCATGTGCCAGATTAAGGAAATCTTCAATATGTGCAAATCAGTAGGTGCAAAACACAACTGGGACAAAATCTCAAAAGCTGCAAGTTGTGGTAGCAGGCTTACTGAATTACTTTAGCTGTTGATCTACATAACTCTGAAGACTTAGTAAGCTAGTTAGGGAAATAAAACCATTTAATAGGTTGGCATTTATTGTTCACCACTTGACCAAAAAGTCCAGTGGGACAGTGAGGAGTGTGCGACATGATCAGCATGAAACATATGGTTAGAATAACTCAAAACACCTGCCTATTTGCCAGAGTAGCCTCCTTCACCTGGAGCTTACTAAGGATTCCATATGTAAGAAAACAGGGAGAACCCAAATTTGGATCTCCCTGAATGTTTTATATAGGTTGCTCAACCGGTATGTATGTGTTTAGTTTATGGCAAATCCAATTAATGTTCCCAATAATTTTTGGAAATCATTTAATGTTTGTAATGACTGTCTTCTTAATGTTAATTTTTGGACTCAAACTGCTCTTTCCATTAACAAAATCATTAAGTAACAATAGGGGAAGATAGTTTAAATTTTCTCTAGGCCTACATATAACCTAAATTGTATCAAAGCTCATTTAGTTTCTGCAAAAAGAAGGAGAAATTGTTGCTTAGAATTGACAACAAGCATTATATCATCCATATAATTGAGGGAATTTTTAAATTTTATTTTCATTAGTTTTTGATACCAGGAATTTCAATGCAAACTCTGTGCCACTAAGCTATATCACTGGTGAGGAAATTTTTTAGTAACAGGATCTACGGCAAATAAAATGATGATGTGGGGTGGGACTATTCAACATCCTCTTGGCAAAACAGTCCATTGATATACATGCATAGGCTCAGCAAAGTTAGTGGTAGGAACAGAAAAAGAAAAATTAAGTTTGTCTTGTGGATTTAAGGGGATAGTGGAAAAGCAATGCTTAAGATCAGGCACTCTCCTCAGCTAGTCAGTTCTGTGGAACTTCAGAGGGAGAAGGAAGTCCATGCTGCAGATTGCCCTTTGGGTAAATACATACATCAGTGCTCTTAAACCTTGAATCAGACTTCAATTTCCTGATTTCTTTGATATAACAAAAATAGGAGTATTCAAAGGGTCAGTGTAAGGCTCAATATGTCTTGCCTTCAACTATTCTTCTAGTAACGCTCAAATGAATGAGCTTTTGTTTTGGCAGGAGTCATTTGATCCACACAAACAGGAACATTGATTTTCCATTTTAAATGAGAGAATGGTTTATGGCTGGGGTGAAGCCACAGTGACCACCATTAAAAAATTATCTCATAGTCAGGATCTTCCTTTCCATCCCTCTGATACAATTCTATGGGTCTGGGATTGCCTCATTGATTTTTATCCTATTTTTGTCCTAGAACACATCCCATATTTTGCAACTTTCTATCAACAGATAGGATTGCCTCATTAGTTATTTAGATCCATGATTCATTCATCAGATTACTTCCTCCCAGATTGAGTGGGATCCTTGCAATAAGTGGATGAAAGTCCCTCTTAAAACTATCAGGGCCTACATAAGGCAGAGATAGAGCACTCTTGGATGACTTGACCTCCACCAAGAAGGTGGCTACTGCTCAGGAGGGCCAGGCAGGTGATGACTGAGAGGAAACCATTACTGGAACATCTGCATTAATATTCTTTATTTCCTGAAAATATTTTCCTTTAACCTTAATATTATGTATGGGCTGTTGGCTTGTATTATTTTGAATGAAGAATACCTTTATGGAAGGTACTCTTTATGGAAGGTACTGCCAGATATTTTATTACCTTGGATCTATTCTCAACTAGCTGTTCTAGTTTTGATGATAGGTAAAATAATCAATTGGGCAATATAATCTCCTGGTTCAAAAACCTAGATATCATATGACTGAACCACAACCTAAATTTCCCCTAGTCTGAATCAATAATCTCAGAAAGTATCTCAACACTTTGTAAATTTAAGCTCCTATTTCCTAAGACTAAATCCATAGCACTGTCCCCAGGTTTCTATGTGGATATTAACAAGTATTGTCTCCAGTCAAGTTTTCCCATTCATCAGCTGGAAGGTCTAATCCTGTATTTCCTTGAGTTCTGTTGGTAAGGCATTCTATACTTCTCCATAGACTGACTGTGAATTGAGGCTGTAAGCCTATACTGGTTATGCCTTAATCGTCTATTGGATCAGCAACTTCACTTGTATTTTGTTTGCCATCAGTGGAGAGCCATTTTTGTGACATTTAGAATGACTAGACCAGTGATTTTCTTTCTGACATCCAGGACAGAGGATCTGTGCTTCCCCTTCCTGTGGAGGAATGGCTGCATCATTTTTTGTCTGGGGTTGGGTACATTGTTTAATAATATGCCCTATTTTGCCACAATTAAAACATTGTATGTTTTAAGTAGCCTAATGTTGTTTAATGAGACTGTCATTTGGTAGATTCTGCCCCATTTCCCTAACTGACAAAATTTTCCATGCACACTCACTTTTGTTTTCTTTTGCCAGCTGGCTCAGCTCCTCTCTACTATGGAGCTTCTCGTTGCTTACTTACCATATGTTTCACATGGGCAGACCTTCTCTGGTCAGGTCCCTGTTTGGGTGCCATTTATAGGAACAAATCTATGAGTTCACCTCTGATTAGGTGGTGAATGAAGACAAAAGACAAAAAGATGCAGAATTAATTTGGAATTTGGAGTCTAAGAGCTCTTGTCTTTAGTGAACAAAGAGACATGAGTGTCTGCCTCACCTCACTTTTACTGATTTAATCACAGGTGCAAGTAAATATGTAGCAAAGTAAACAGGGTAGCAGAAGTCTCATCTGCTTCCTGTCATCTACAGTGTATGTCCATGTAGACAACTGAATCTCAGCTGTCTTTGATCCTCTCCTTTGATTCTGCTTCAGACTTTCTAGTTCTATGTTGAATTCCTCTGTAATATTATGCATTATCTTCCATAATTTATTCAGTTGTTTGTTTGTGTTTTCTATGAAGTCCTTAATCATTTCATGAATCACTTTTTGAATTCTTTGTCTGGCATTTCATCTACTTTGATATTTTGTATTCTAATACTGCCAAGTTATGGAAATTTGGATGTATCCTATTGACTTGTTTTTAATACTTACAGCATTTGTATATTAAGACTTGTGAGATTTGTGCATTTGTAAAGATGGACCTCTCTTCCCCTTTGATTTGAAGGTTTTAATCCATCCAACTTTTGAGGGATTGATCCTGAGAAAATAAACCACAGTAATGATGAGACAAAGACAAGCCAGATGTTGACATACAATAAAAGTTAAAAGCAATTATGCCATTCTTAATAATAGAAATATGATCAGCAGTAATAAAATGGACACAAGATAAATCATATATTGATATATGGTAAAGACTCAATTTTAGTGCTAGATTACCATTAATAATAGAGATGGAATTGTGATAACAGTAAATTAAAAGGCTAAAAATTAGTAAAAGTTAATTTTAATAATAACAAAAATGGAGGAGTTGAGGTATGTTAAATGGAAGAAGTAAAATTTTTAAAAGAAGAAAGAAAATGGAGAAGAGGAGGGAAAAGTGAGATGAGAAATTCAATGAAAGAATTTTAAAAAGTAAATAAAATTGAGTAACAGAAAAATAAACAAGAAGGAAAAGAAAATGAATGCAAAAAAATCCCCAGAAATAAAAAGAAAGGAATTAGAAGAAAAAAAAAAAAAAGAGCAGTTTAGAAGTTTAACTGAGAGACTCAGAAGGGAGCCAGGATTCTTACTTTGTAAATATTCCCATCCTGTGCAAAGGAGAGTTAGGATTTTGTGAGAGCTGCATCTCCCTTAGAGGTGGGCCGGGCTGGCTCCCTGCTGAGTCTCTTAGTTAAACTTCTAAACTGCTCTCAAGTTGACACAATGTATTGACCATAACAAACTCTGACTAGTTTTACAGCCTATGGGCTCATGGGAGTAAATCACTTACTCTCTGACGATGCACTCAGGAAATGCCAAATATCCAAGCAGGGGCATATCTCTTATCATGTCCCTGAATTTAAAAAGTAAACATAACACTGAGTTCTGTGTTGGAGGTAGGTAGAGAGGATATCCAAGTAGCCTACTGGATTCAATCCTAGTACTTTTTAGCCTAATACCATCAGACAACTGCTTGTGATTGACCTGACTTCGCACCATAGTGAGGGTCCATTTTATCATCTACAGCCTGAAGTTCTTGACACTTCCACTTCTCCCAAATATCTGTTACTAGCCTTGCCACTCCATGATTGTTTCTTGTGACTTTCTCCCACATGGTCATTGGGAATTTGACCCCAAAAGCCCTGATGTGTTGGCTGTTCTGTGATCTCTAATTCCAAGAGTACTTCAGTCTTCTAATAAATCCCTCTTTACTCAATAATCAATCCCTCATAATACTCTTTAATATGATGGGTACTTCAGTGTATTTCTTCTCAAATACTAGTTGCCAGATGGAAAAAGTCACTTTTGGAGTAAAACCCCATGCTCTATTTGGAACTTATAAAGCCTTGTTTTTTTGTTTTTTCCTGGAACCTACGCTACTAATCTCTTGTTTATCACTGGAGATGCCGGCCTTCCTGGGAGCTAGGATTCATGCTCCACACTAACTCGCTTTGTTTTATTTTTCCCTCTTGTCTTCTATTTCTCTGTGATTTTTCAGCTTTTTGTTGGCTCTCTCTTGATTCCTTGTGCATTTCTCTTTTTTCCTTGTTCAGTAGTTGCTTTCCAGATATCTCAATTCCAAATCAAAGAGAAGTTATGATTTGCTGCTGGCTTCTATTCTGCTATCTTTGTTTTTTCCCCAAGTTTGTATTTCTATAGTATCACTTCCAAAATCTTTTTCATCTCTGATTTTATTTATTTAAATTGTCTTTACCACCTCTCCTTTTTAGTGATGTATAGAAAGGTTTTATTAGGCAGAATTAAACAACACACTCAGAAAAAATACAACACAGGCTCTCAAGAGAGCGATGTCGGTCCTTTTTCTTCTTAGTCTAGTCAAGCCATTGTCAATTTTGTTTATATTTTTGAAAACAAATTGTTTTCTGTTGATAATCATCATTATCATTATTGTTGTTATTATTATTGTGTGAAAATCAAGTTTAAAGCTCCAACCATG
Source organism: Hydrochoerus hydrochaeris (assembly GCA_004027455.1). NCBI lineage: Eukaryota > Metazoa > Chordata > Mammalia > Rodentia > Hydrochaeridae > Hydrochoerus > Hydrochoerus hydrochaeris. The sequence goes on along the minus strand of PVLA01003862.1, from coordinate 75,496 downwards.
CCAGGTAAGAACTCTACTATTTTAATTCCAGCCCCAATTCTTCTTTATTCTAAAAATCTCTTTTATTTTTCTGCTTTGATCTTTATCATTTCTTCTCTTTTATTAATTTGGGTTTGTTTGTCTTTTTTAAATTTCCTTGAGGTGCAATAATAAGTTGTTGCTTTCAATCTTTCTGTTTTTTTGATGCAGGCATTACTTGCTATACACCATTCTCTTAATATTGCTTTTGCTGTATCTCACAGGTTTTCTTATGTTATGTTTCCATTTTCATTTATTTTAAGAAATTTTAAATTTTCTTTCTTGATTTCTTCTCTAACTCATTGGTTGTTCAGGATTTTTAATGTTTAATTTCCATGTATTTGCATAATTTACAAAGCTCTTATTCTTTATTTCTAATTTTGTGGCATTGACTTGTAGAAAGCTACTGAATATGGTTTTTTTTTTTTTTTGGATACAGGAGATTGAATGCAAGACCTTTGCACTTAACTTCATTCCTAACTCCTCTATATTTTACATTTTTATTATTTATTTATTTATTTATTGTGGAACTGGAATATTGCCTTCACACTGGGCTACATTCCCATTCCTTAAAACTTTTTTGTTTGTTTTTTTAAATTTTGAGACAAGATTTTGCTAAATCACTAAGTTATCCAGACTGGGCCTGAATTTATATGCTTTCTGCCTCAGCGGTGTTGATATTATAGGCTTCTTCCACCATGGCTAGAATACAATTTTTAAAAATTTGTTGCATACGATGCAATCTATTCTGGAAAATGTACCATGCTTTGTTGAAAAGAATGTGTATTGTGTAACTATTATATAGTGCATTCTGTACTTTGTGGGTTTTTTTGTTTTCTTATTTTGTTTTGTTTGAAGTCCTGAACCTACCATATACTCCAAGCCCTCTCATATCTTGCTATGTAGCTCAGATTGGTCTCAGATTTCCAACTCTCCTGTCTCAGCTCTGCAGTGCTGGATTACAAACATGTGCCATGCAGCCTGGATACATCTTTTAGGTGCATTCAGACTAGTTTGTGCTTAACTCTACTGCCTGCCAATTTTGTCTGGATGAGGATGGTTAAAAGTGAAGAGTTAAAGTTCTCTGCTGTTCTTGTAATGGAGTCTATCTTTTCCTTTAGGTCTGTAAATTTAGACCCTCTAACATTAAATGCAAATATAATTGTTATTTCCTCTTACTAAATTGACCTCTTTATTATTACATAATAACTCTCATCACTTTTTTCTACTCTTCATTTAAAGTCTATTGCAGTGGCAGTAAACCTATGGCACACATGTTATTTCTTTTTCTTTAAGACAAAAGATGTTAATATATGAATTGTTTTTTCTAAACCAAAACTTCAGTATGCAGATTTAATTACAGTGTTGTAATTTTGTGATACATAAGTGAGTTTTGTGTTGCACTTTGGTTACTCATTTCTAAAAAGTTCACTATCACTTATCTATTATATCTGATGTAAGTATCTCTACTCCTCCTTTCTCTTGGATTCCTCTTTCATGTACATTTTTATTGTTCACTTTGAGTGTATGTGTGTCCACAGAGATGAAATGAGTCTCTTATAAGCAGAATACAATTATGTCTTTTTTATTTTTTAATTGTTTTTGGCAGTAAGGATTAAAACCAGGGCCTTCTCACAGAGCTCCATTTCTTCTCCTTTTTATTTTTTATTTTGGTTAAGGATTTGTAAGTCACTAATTTGTCTTGACTGTACTCAAGTTCAGGATCTTCCTGCCCCAGCCTCCCAGAGTACAGGCATGAGTTGCTGAGTTTGGCAATATCCTCTTTAATCTACATAACCAATCTATGTTTCAATTAAATACTTTAATCCACTTACATTTAAATAAGGTCTTGTTCTGTCATTTGGTCTCTTATTTACTAATTTCTTGGTTCCCCCACTCCTTTTCCCCATCTTTCTTTGTGGTTAAGTTCCCTAGCAATTTGTTTTGATTCCTTGTTATTTTTGCTATGTTCTATTATAGGTTTTTGATTAATGGTTAACATAGACTTCATTAAAAACGTTACTGGACTTTAAATGCTGATTTGAGGTGATAACAATTTAACACTGATCTTAAAGATGAGGAAAGAAATAACAGAGAAGAGGCTAGGAATATAGTTCAGTGGCACAGTGCCTGCCTGGCAAGAGCAAGGTCCTGAGTTCAATTCCTGGTAAAAAAAAAAAAAAAAAAAAGAAAGAAAGAAAACTTAACACTTGAATTTTATTCCTCACCACATTTTGAATTTTGGATGTCTCCCTTTATATCATTTTACACTACCTATTTCTTAACATATTAATATAGTTACTATTTTATTTTTGTTTCCATATTAAAGATATAAATGGCCTATTTACCATATTTACAATATCATAGAGTTCTGAATTTGTCTGAGTTTTCATAGAGTTTTCTCAGTGAGTTTTTTTTAACCTTCAAGTGTTTTCTTATCTGTTTGTATCTCTTTCAAGTAGAAGAACATACTTCAGCGTTTTATAAAAAAAGTCTGGTGGTGATAAAGACTCTCAGATTATTTTTTCAGCTATTTTCTTATTTCTCCTTTATTTTTAAAGGATAACTTTGCTGGGTACAGTATTCTTTTGAGTGCAGCAATATTTTTCTCCTCCAGACCAACACAGGTCTAGAGCTTGTGTCAGAGGGAACGGGAGAAACTGGGCAGTCTGCCTGGTACTGGGTTTCACTGTGAGGGCTGGTATTGGGTTCCAAGTCTAAAGGGGTGCTTCATTTCCTCTGTTTGCCCCAGGAAAGAGGCAGCTGTTCCTGTGCTATATTGCTTCAAGGTGGTGGAGGAATGACCAGGGCAAGGATTTTCTTCCAGATTTCTTTCTTTTATTATGCTAAAACTATGATAGATCACCTCTTTCATTTAGTGCCTATGGATACAGTAGATTTGTACATGATTAGTGCTCAAATTTATGCTTCTTTAGGAGACAATTGCTGGAAGGTTTTCTTCTGCTGACATCTTGTTCTGCATTTTGCTTACTCTTCTGTCTGCCTATTCTTACCTACTGGAATGGGAATGTGGAGCATGTACTTGTGCCACCTTTATGTGTTGGAAACAAATAATCTGTTTCAATTTTATAGGTTCACAGATGGATGTAGTATGCCTTTACTCTCACATGAGACTTTGGGCTTTGGGATTAATATTGAAATAAGTTGGAATTTTGGAACTACTAGATAGAATGGCTTTATGATGTATGTGAGGACAATATGAGTTTTGGGGATCAGGGGTGAAATGCTATGATTTTTCTCCTCTGAAACCCATATTGTAGTTTAATTCTCGTCATGAAACAATAAAAAGGTAAGCTCTTACAATGTCTGTGGTATTTAGAATTGCTGCCTTTGAGAAATTGTTAGATGGTATAAAGTTATCATAGTAAGACCTATGAATGGATATGGTGGCATTGTGTTATTGGCAACAGAAAAATGGACTAATATAAGTATTGTCAGTTTCTATGTTTGTAATCTAGAACATATAACTGTATATAATATATCCACATTCCAAAAAAAAAATTATAAGGAATTTAAAGAACCTGATAAGTTTAACACATATACATAATATAAATTACTCATGAGAACAACTGCATGTCAAAGTTAATGGAAAAATACTTGAATATAGCCATTGTAAATCTGTTTATAGGACCATTACAAAGCATGTAACAAAGCATTTAACTAAATAAAATACAATGACAATATCATACTGAATAAAGAATGACAGTAAAGAAATAGAAATCACAAAGAACAACCAAATATAGCCAAGCATGGTGGCACACGCCTATAAGTTAGCAATTGGGAGGTTGAAGCTGAAGAATTGCTGTGAGTTCCAGGCAAGCCTGGGGTACCTAGTGAATTCAGGGTCAGCCTGAACTACAGAGCAAGACTATCTAAAAAGAAAAAGGAAAGAAAAAAATAGTCACATAAAAATTCCACAGTTGAAAATGATAGTATATAGTAACTAAAATAATAAATTAACTACGGGAATTCAACAGTAGATTTGAATTTTCAGATTCAAGAATTAACTGTATTAAAGATTGATAAATATCCTCTAAGTACATTTCAGCACTATGCAGTAAATTTTGATAGATTTTTTATTTTTAATTTCAAAATTACCTACTAATTTTTGTGATTTCTTTGAGTAGTTTATTAAAAATTTGTTTTAGTTTCCCAATATTTTCAGCTTTCCTACAAATGTAATTATTATTGATACTTTGTTTAATGTTGTTGTGTTTAGAACACATGCTTTGTAAAATTCCAAACTTTTATAGTATGTTGAGATTTATTTTGTGTTCCAGAATAGTCTAATTTGCCTAATACTTTATATGCACACAGAAAGAATAGTTGTTGGATGAGTTTCTCTATAAAGATTCATTAGGAAGCCAGGCATGGTGGCACCTGCCTGTAATTCTAGCACTTGGGAGGCTGAGGCAGGAGGATTTCTGCAAAGTTCAAGGCCAGCCTGGGCTGCAAAGTGAGCTCATGTCCAGACTGAACTGCATAGTGAGACCCTATCTCAGAAAGACAAAAGAAAATATTCTTTAGGTTGTTGGTTAATTTTCTCATATCTTATATATCCTTACATGCTTTTGTCTTGTGATTAAAGATAACAGTAATATTTCTACCTCTGACTGTGGACTTCTCTGTCTCTTTAGTTTAGTCAGCTTTTGTTTAATCAATTTTTAAACTCAATGACAGTCACCTGTTGTCATGGTTTATGTCAATGACCCCCAAGCTTCATGCAATTATGGACTCGACCAAATCTAGCATTTGTGATTGGTTCATTATCTAGTGCTTGGATTGGTGGTGTGAGTGTTTCACCCACCCAGAGGTGGAGCCTTGATACAATGTATGGCGGGAAGAAGGTGTGTGTCTCTCTCTTGCTGGTTTGTGCTTTGCTGTTTGCAGCAGCCATGAATGATGGCCCGCCAGCCACCTGGCTACTTGGAACCAGCTGAGTATGGACTGAAACCTCCAAGAGCTGTAAGAAATAAACCTTCCCTTCCCTAACTTTGGGCATCAGATATTTTGTCTCAACAACAAGTAAAAAGTAACCAAGACATCTGTGTTTTGAGATTACCATGTTTTTTGCATGAACAGATCCATTTATCATTATAAAATGTCTCACTTGTTTCTCTGCTTTTTTTTTTTTGGTACCTGGGATCAAACTCATGACCTCGTGTTTGCCAAGCAGGCACTTGTTCCACTGAGCTATATCCTGGGCCCTGTCAGTCTTTGTGTTTTCTGTTTTGAGGTCAAGTAAATGTATTATTTTAGAAATATAATGGATTAAATGCACCATAGTGTCATGGATTGGATTCTGCAACCCAACAATTACATCATTTGAAAAACTTTCAAAAATCCAAATGTTTGCAAGTTTACTTACTTGTAATGCATCAGTGTTAACCTTTTAGTTTGGTAAATGTACCATCATTATGTAAGATACTAACATTAGAAGAAGCTGGATGAAGGATTTGTAGATGCTCTTTATTATTTCTGCAATTTTTGTAGATTTAAAAGTATTTAAATATAAATCATTAATTAACAATGTAATGTTGTTAATGCCAGTGATAACAAACCTTCTAGAGACAGTGCCAAACTGCATCTCAAAGCCCAGGTATAGCAAATTGCCAACACTGCAGTTAAATCTTAATGCTGAGGTTTTACTTTAGAAAAAACAATCATATGTTAATGTCTTTTGTCTTAAAGAGAAACACAGTGACATATATACCATAGATTTGCCACCACTGATATATTCTATGGCCATTAATAATGATAATTAAGATATCATATTTAACAATGCTAGGTATTGTTTTATGATCCTTAAATATATTAATTCACTCCCCTTTTACCAGAAAAATACCCTGCATGGTGAGTGTTAACATCTTTATTACATGGAAGAAAAAATAAACATAGAGATCATGGTAGCATGTTGAAGATTGGGAATTTTAATCCAGACAACCCAGTTCCATCATGTAGGCCATTAAATCTCACCTTATAATTCCTTTTAATTCCATGATAATTCCACATTAGCACCTGATGATACTGCCCTATAATGCCTAAGATCGGTCAACAATAATAATGCCTTAATAAATGCCAGTATATTTCAGTGGTGTTACAGGTATATTCTTGAATCTTTGATGTTTTTCAAGTATCAGGTGTTACAAAATAACTCAGAAATTTATCCTCTATTACTAAGGGATAAGGGCAGGGGAAAGGAATAGGAGAAATAAACAGTAAATATTTATTCTCACATGGGCACGGTGGCACAAGTATATAATCTCAGCAGTCTGAGAGGTTGAGGTAAGAAGTTTGCAAGTTCAAGGCCAGACTGAGCAATGTAGCAAGATCTTATCTCAAAAATTATAAAACAAAACAAAACAAAAACAGCTCAGGTTGAAGTCTTGGGTTAATTCTCCTGTACTGACAAAGAAACTATCCTCAAGGAAACTGAATTAATTGTGAAATTTTTTCCCGGAGTGACTAGTATCCTTAAAAAAATGTATCTTCAAGTTATTTCTGTAAAAGGAAGTGAAGGCTTTTAAGCTAGTTGAGCTGTTACCAAAAAAATGTTATATTTTTGCATATGAGTCATCATGTACAAATTTTAAACCTTTTACAATTGCAAATCATGTTATATCACTTCCTCATTAAAAACCAGTGACTTTCTACTGCCTTAGGTAAACTCCCAAATCTATCTGCAGCCCATAGACTATTCTTAATAGCTCTGTACTCTCTCCCTCTTTTAGTTTCTTTACTCCAACAATTTCCTTTTAAATTTTAAATATAAAGTTTTAAAAGTTGAATTTCTGGCAATTTCTTAATCATACGTTTAAAATATGGTGCCAGTGGAGGAGAGAGGGGAGACAGCCCCGTGTCCTCCCAGTAAGAAAGAATCTGTGTGTGGCTTTTTAAAATTAACTAATGTTTAAGAACAATTTTAGATTTACAGAAAAAAACGAGAAGATAATATAGATAGTTGTTTTAGCTACTTCTCTCATTGCTAAGACAAAATAACACAAGTTAAAAGAGAAAAAATTTGTTTTAGTTTACAGTTTGTAAAGATTTCATTCCATAGTTGGCTGACTCCTAGGCAAGGTGGCATGGCAGAGGGGTAGCCCAGAGGAGAAATTGTTCATGGCAAGTCTGCCTTCCCTCTTTTCCTTTATATTCCATCCAGTCTATGAGCCTATTGATTGCTGCCACCCACACCATGGCAGGGCTTCCATTGTCCACACCCAGAACTATTCTAATTCCAATCAGGAGACTAATTTAGTACCATGCACTCAAACCCAGTATCACACACCCTAGATCCAGCCAGCTCTGGAAAGCCCCACCTATGAGCACATGAGGTTTTAGGGGACACATCTAGATATAAGACATAGTATCAGCGCTCATATACTTCCTACCCGTATTCCCCTAATATTAAAATTTTAGACCCTCATGGTATGTATGTTACAATCAATGAAGCCATATTGATATACATTATTAATTTAAGTCTATGCCTGTTCAGATTACCTTAGTTTTTACTGAAGATACTTTCATTCTAGGATCTCATGCAGAATAAATATTTTAGTCCATATGTTTTTGCATGTGGCTGCTTCTCAGAACTTCCTTGATTTTGGTGGCATTGGAGGTCACCAAGAAGGTATTGTATAGAATGATCCTCAATTTGAATTTGTTTGATGTTTCTCTTAGAATTGTACTGGGCTTATGGTTTTTTCTGGAAAGTGGAGCAATACTGCAGAGTAACATTTTTATTACATCACATCAGAATTACTGGAAACGTGACATCACTATTGATCTGCTTAACCCTGTAATAGTTTACCCTGAGCATCACTTGGACAGCATGCTTGTTTACATATCAACTATCCCAATTCTTGACCTGGCAGGTATCATTTCAGTCAGTCAATTCTTATTTGCAAGAGATACACTTGTACATCTGCTTGTCTTATATTGACTATTTTTTGTGTAACTTTTTATTTAGAATGTTTTATTCCCCTGTGATGTTTGCTTTTAGTGAAATCTAATGATAAGTTCTGGTATTTTAGCAATTTGTGCTTATTTTATTTGTGAAAGATAAGCTATAATTTTGTGCTATAATCTATAAGAAATTTTATCATAAGTACATTAGATATAATTTTATACTTCTCTGTAACTCAGTGATAATCCTTTACGATACAAAATGGACACGGTTGGGACGTGGAAATTGAATAGGAAGGAAGTTCCAAAGGAGCTGCAAAATAAAAAATAGAAAAAGGAGAAATGTTAGCATATCAGAAAGGAAAAGTCTGTGTTCTAAGATGGAAAAAAAAAAAAGGGCATCTCTTTGTTGTCAACTGTTCACAATACAGAAATGATTGAAAGAAGAAACACAGGCCCGGGGATTTAGCTCAGCAGCTCAAGCACTTGCCTGGTAAGCATGAGGTAGTGAGCTTAATCACAGGCACCAAAACACACAACAAAACCAACAAACACAAGAAGAAACACAACTAAAAAATTCCAATAGTGGTAAATGATTTTAATAATTCTGTAGGTGTTGACCCACAGAATTAGAGTTGACCAATAGCTAATAAGCTATTATGCAATCAAAAAGGGAGGAAAAATTATTATAAAATATTTATTCACTTTCTGGACCAAATAATATGGAACTTCTTTATTATTTATTCAAGACAAGAAAATTTAAAAGTCGTTTACAATTTAGGTTAGGTCTACTGGACCAAATAAGTGAAAAATACAGGATAACAAAACACCAACCGGGATATCTATCATTGCCATCTTCCTGATTAAGTTTAATGGGTAGACATTTTATTGAAATAATATAACCCACAGAAAAAAGAAGTGAACATGACAGTGAAGCATATGTTCAGAGAGAGACACTAATGCAAAGAGAATTTAGAAAAAGACTAGACACTAATGTCTAGCTTGTAATGTTGCATTGTGTATTGAACGTTTTAAGATCAACTATACACACAAAAATTATTGAATCGATTTGATAAAACTGTCACTTTTATATTTCCTGCTATAGTATCTTATAAAAATTAACAAAAAATACAATTTTTGGTCATCCTGTGTTTAGATAGTTGGACTGGTAAGTGATTAATCCGGCTGAAGCAGTGTTTTTTCTGGGTTCTTTGCTATAGAGTTTCTTGATCCCATCAGTCTTTTTCCATACACATTCTATGGAAAGAAGTCACTGCATCTAGCCCATAATTAAGCAGTGAGGAGTTAGTTATCTTCCACATCCATGAGGTCACAGTTGTAATTATTTACTCAATGTTTATTATATCATTATGAACTCATGAATGTTTCATTTCTACTTTGGGTTATAATTCAATGCTTCTTGCTGCTGAAAAGTTTCCTGCTGTGGCCATTGGGAACTCTTTCAGTGGCTATTTGAAAGACTTCTTGTCATTATGGAGATTTTTGGGAATGTTTTTACCACTTTTTACTTCTTGGCACTCAAAGATCCCCCTGCTTTCATCATAGAATCAGCCATTTACATCTCCAAGTAATTGTGCTATCTTTCCTTGGAACAGTGAGAAGACAGGCATTCACCATTCCATAAACCACCCAGCACATATATGTAACAGTATAAAATGGTCCCCCAGTGAAAAAGAACATCATCAGCTAAGTACAGTGGCTAGGAGCGGTTTCTTTTGATGTTAGCCTTATAGATTCCAGCCATCTAGAAAATAATTTAGGACTGAGGATATAGCTTAGTGGTAAAATGCTTGCCTCACAATCTCAAGCACCTGGGTTCAATAACAAAATAACTTTGGTCAGCACCTTTTCCTCCAAAACCCCCTAGTGAGGTTATTTCATACCCTTGTAATACAATTACATGGTTTTATCACATTCTGCATTTCTGGGTAGCTACTATCTTCTCATTTATTTTCTTTTAAATTTTCTTACATTAAAGTTCACTCTTAGCAGTATAACATTCTCACAAATACACAGTGGCATCCACCACAGTTAGATACAAAATAGTTTCAATGCCCTAAAAACAACTCCCGGTCCTTCATTTATTGATCCCTCTTCCTCACCTCTGAACCCTTGACTACCAGTCACTGAGGGTTTTTACTGTCTCTCAGTTGTAGCTTTTACAGAATGTCATCCTGTTGGAATCACATAATACGTGGCTTTTTCTGATTGGTTTCTTTCACTTAGTAATATATTTAAGAGCCATTCATACTTTTTTGTGGTTTTCATTTTCTTCTATTTTTATTTTCTCCGTTTTCTGCTCCTTTCTGTTGGAGCCGTTGAAGCTGTCTGTGGCGTGGCCCAAGCATGGCTGAACCGAGAATGAAGAGACACCTCAGGGAGCAAGATAGGCCACAGCTGAGGCTGCCTAGAGACTGTGGATAGTTTTCCTTAATTAGCATCATCTGCTCCGAGGGGTCCTCGAACCCCGCCCAAGGTCCCGTTCAGGTTTTCTCCATTGTCCACTCAACTCCTTGCTTGTTCTGATAAAATATGTGCTGCCCAAGGTCAGTTGGTCGGCTGGCTAGCAAAGGTACAAACTTGGCCGAGGATTTTAGTCCTCTTGGAGCCCTAAAGATCATGCCGCTTGTCTCATGCCTTTGGGTGTTCGCCGTTCACCCCTTTGGGGCATTGGGGATCTAGGCACAGATCCCAACACCTTTCTTCTCTCCTTTCTCTTTTCTTCTTCCTCCTTATCCGTTTTCTATCTCCTCTCCCTCTCCTCTTTCTTCCTATCAAGTCAGACATTCTACTCTGAAATACACCCCACACCTTTTTATTTTTATTTTGAAAAAAGGTGTCATTAAGTTTCTCAGGCTGGAATCAGTTGACAATCCCGCTGCCTCAGTTCAGAGGTTAAAACTATGAGGCACAATTCCTGGCTTGGTTCTCCTAACCGTATCTTTCATAGACTAGTAGTTTTGGATTTTAATAAAATCTAGCTTATCAGTTTTTAAAAATTGAATTATACTCTGGGTATTATATCTAAAAATTTGTCATCAAAAAAGGAAAATTATTTTTCCATAAGGAATTTCTCCAGTGTTATCTCCTAGGAGTTTTTATGTTGTATATTTTATGCTCTATTTTCAATTACATTTGTAAAAGTTAATTTTATGAAAATTGGTGTAAGAATTAATACTCCAATTATTTCATATCCTAGCCAGTGTTTCTGACTTTTGCTAATAGTTTGTAGTGACATTTTATTTTCTCTTTGTCTTTTTATCTTTCTTTCCATAGAGACATCTAACTCTTAAAACACAGTTTGTTGAAAATATTTCCTTTTGTTGGGAATTGTGACACAGGCCTGTAATCTAAGGTAAGATCAAAAGTTTGACATCAGCCTGGGGAACATATCAAAACCTTGTCTTAAGAAGAAAGAAAAGAAAAGAAAAGAAAAGAAAAGAAAAGAAAAGAAAAGAAAAGAAAAGAAAAGAAAAAATGGAGCAAATGGAAGAGGAAAGGGTGGTGAGAAGGTGAAGGAAGAAAAAGGAAGGAAAAAAGGAAAAATTGTCTTTCTTTATTGAATTGCCTTTACACCTTTGTCAAATATGGTTGATGACATTTCTGTGGATATATTTCTAGTCTTTCTGCTGTTTTCATTGATCTGAATGTTGCATGTTCACCAATATCACATTGTCTTGATTACTGTCCCGTTACCATGTATCAGGTGGTATTCATTATCCAACTTTTTCTTAAGTATTATGTTAAGTTTTTGTCTTTTCATATAAACTTTAGAATCACTTTATTAATATCTACATTATAAATTTTAGGGAATTGTATTATAATTATGTTAAAACTATAGATTATATTGGGAAAGAATTGACATCTTAATGATTAAGTTTTTTATGGTAGTAAGGATTGAATCCAGGGCCTTTGCACTGACCTACATCTCAGGTCATTTTTTGTTTTGAGTCAATTTTATTTTGAGTCTCACTAAGTTGCTTAGGTGAATTTGAACTTGTGATCCTGCCTGGCAAGTGGCAAGGTCCTGAGTTTGATTTCCCGTATCATAAAAAATTAAATAAATAACTAAATTGTGTCTTGGGATAGACACAAAAGCCAATAACCTCCTACACATAGAAGAAGACACCTCTGAGGAGCAGACATTTCCTAGGGAGACTTCAATACAGGTGATAAAGCTACCTACTATAAGAAATTTACAAACATCAACATAGAAAAAAATAGAAAATAACAAGGTGCCAAAGCAAAACCCAATCCCTGACCTCTAGCCCACACAGGACAAGCCCAAGGGACAATCAGATAAAGGAAAATGGAGGCCACTCATCTGAAATTTCTGAAATGATAGCAGCAGAAGTTCAGAAACAGGTACATGAGACTATAGAGGAAATCAGATCAGAAATAATCTTTTAGATTTAAAAAAAAGGAGGTAATGACCACATTGAAGGACTTACTCAGCATATCTAGAGTAGACATAGATAAAAAAAATTAGAAGAGCATAGGAAAATGATCAAAACCGTAAATACCCAACATAGGAAAGAAATGGAATGCATGAAATAGATTCAAAAAGATATCCAGGAAATTAAAAATTCCATTAAAAGTTTGCAAAAACCACATGAATGAATATGAAGATAGAATTTCAGACCTAGAATGCAGGATTGTGGCTAGTGATCATGAAAAGAAAGATACTTAAAAAATGACAAGTGACCATGAAAAAACAATCCAACAGCTACAAGATGATGCAAAGAAGAATAACATAATATCAGTTGGAGTCAATGAAAAAGAAGGAGTCAGCACAAATAACATTAAAAAAAGAAAACTGTTCACAGAAGTAATGGCAGAAAAATCCCTGGTAGAGAAAAAGAATTTGACATACAGGTAAGTGAGATATACTCAATTTGGCTATGATCAAGAAAAATCTACACCAAAGCACATAATAATCAGGATTCCAGAAATTCAGCACAAGAACAGAATATTAAAAGCTGCTAGAGAAAAGAAACAAATCACTTATATAGGAAGACCCATTAGAATTACAACAGAGTTCTTAAATCAAGGAGAGCTCAGAGTGAAATATTCCAAGTCCTGAAAAAATAATTTCCAGTCAAGATTGATATATTCTGAAAAACTGTCTTTTGGAGCAATGGAGAAATAAGAAACTTACATGACAAAAACAACTGAAAAAGTTCATGACCACTGAATTAGTTCTACAATGTGTTCTGAAATACATTCCAGAGAGATATAACAATGAGCTCAAATCCAAGAACACCAATAGAAAGAAGCCACCTGGCAAGGTAATTAAACATAGGGAAAAAGATAAGGAACCAACATCAGAATATAATGGGATAAGTCAATACATACCAGTTATACCAATCAATGTAAATAGTTTCAATTCACTCACTAGTCAAAAGAAATCCACTAGCAGAATGGATCGAGAAGCAAGATGTAACAATATGCTGTATACAAGAAACACATTTAAGTGAAAAACATATTCATAGACTGAAAGGCAAAGGATGGAAAACAATATTCTATGTGACAGGCACCTGAACAAAAAGCAAGGGTAGATATTCTACTTGAAGACATTGTGAACTTCAAGCAAAGACTTATTAAAAGAGATAAAGAAGTTCACAAAAATAGTTCCATTTCTTCCTTCCCAAACTTTTATGTATTTTATCTTTCACTGAAAGAGGGGTATTGAAGAGACTATGAAAGTATATTTGTCTAATTTTTTCAATTTTGTCCTTTTTTTCTAGGATATTGGAGATTAAACCCTGGGCTTTTAAACTGTAATGCATGCTCCAGCTCTTCATTATTTTTGTTTTGAGACATGTTCTTGCTAAATTGCTAAGTTACTTAAGCTGGGCTCAACTCTGCAGTCCTCCTGCTTCTGCCTTCTAGAGTGCTTGGATTAAAGGTAAGTGTCACCATGCTCAGCCAGCTATCCTTTTTTTTTTTTTGGTACAGGGGATCGAACTCACAACCATGTGCTTGCAAGGCAGGTGCTTATGCTGCTGAGCTAAATTCCTGGCCCTAGTTATCCATTTTTGCCTTTTGTATTTTTGATACAATGTTGTAGGTTCACATACCTTTAAGATTATGTCTTCTTAAAAATTATCTTTTTATCATTATGTAATATCTCTCTTTATCTTTGATAATTTTCTTTATTTTGAAGCTTCATTCTCATTCATTCAGGCATAGTATTTTTTGGATACTTTTACTTTTTATGTGCTGTATCTTAGTCTTTAAGTGTAAAGTGTATGTTTTGTAGGTAACATGTATTTGAGTCTTATATACCTATCCATGTTGTTAAGCTCTATCTTTTAATTGGTATTCTTATGTCATTTACATTTATGCAGTTATTGATAAGATTGACTCAACGTGTCCTGTTTTTCATTTTTATATTTGTTGCATTGTTTTTTGTTTATAACTTCTAGTTTTGCTTTTTCTATTTTTAATTGACCACTGTATATTATTTTTATTTTGTCTCCTCAACATGTGAGTTAAACTTCTTTTTAGAAATTTTTACTGGTGGTCTATGGTTTGCAGTATTTATTATAACTAGGCCAAGTCCATTTTAAATTATACTTTTCTACTTCCCACGCAGTGCAGGGATCTAGAGCAGTCCCAATTCTTCCATCTCATTCATCATGATTCTACTATGAATAATGATTAATCTTGGGTGTTAACTTGATTGACTTGAGATATGCCTCAGAGAGGAGTAATGAACTTTTGAATTATATCTGCTCCTTGGTGTCTTTATTTCTGTCTCTTTCTTATTTACTGTATTTTCTGGATAACAAAGGGCTAAGAAGTTTTCCTCTGCCATTCTCTTGACTTGATGTTTCTGCCTCAGAGCTAGCAGACCATGGACTGAAGCCTCTGAAACTGTGAGCAACAATAAAACTTTACTTTATGTTATGTGTCAGGTATTTTGTCCTAGTGGCAGAAGACTAAAAAATACACTGTAATTCATTGTACTTATTTATACACAATAACCACCCAAACTATAGTTACTATTGTTTTTAATTAAATTGCTTTTTATATTAATTACAAAGAAGAAATGAAAACATTTCATTTTATCTTCTCTGACAATCTTTTTCTATTTTATGTGTTCCCTGATTCTGATTCATATAATGTCCTTTCTCCCTGAAGAAAATTTTAAAATACTTATTTCTTGCATGGCAATTCTGTTGGTGATAAGTTAACTCATTTCTAATTGTGTAAGGAAACTATTTGTCTTTTCTTTTTAGAAATAATTTTACTGGAATATATTTTCCCTTTCATTTAAGTATTTTCTTTCACTCTCTTGACTGGTTTTCAATGAGAAAGCAACTTTAATTCTCATGTTTCTTCTGCTACAGGTATGGTACTTAAAAAAAAATTTGTCTGCATGAAGACTCTGTATTTGACTTTTTGCATTTTGAATTTTTTTTGGCATTTGTACTACTTGATATTTTCTAAGCTTTCTTAATTTGTGCTTTAGTGTTTGTCATTGATTTTTGGAAAATTTTTGGATATTATCACTTAAAATGTTTCTTCTGATTCATTTTATTCTTTTTTTTTTTGGCATTCCAGTCACACATGTTTGAATACTTCTTAAAATTGTATCACAGTTTGGATGTTGTCAAAAGATAGAATCACAACATATTTAACTATAAATATAATTGACTTTTACTCATAATTTGTTCATTGGAGCAGCTGTTACAAAATTTAATGAGACTGCTCAGTGGGCAATAGAGTAATGTAGATTTTATAAGATGGGAACAAGAGATCAGAACAATAGAAAAAAGAAAACTGATTGATTAATATCAGGTTACTTTTTTGGTAAGGATTAAAGTAGATAGGAACTTCCTGATTATTTTGATTCATGTAGACTGGAATCTCCTATTTAGTGAGAAAAAAAAAAAACCCTCATCTGTTTGGAACTTCCTTAAGGTTTTAATTTTATTTCATGGTATTTAGAATGAGTAACACCATTTTGGTTTGTTTTGGTCTGCTGGGACCTAGGATATAAAGTAAGTCTAAAGCAGTGGCCTCATACAATTTTGTTAACAGTGTTCTGCTCTTTTAAAAAATTGTTTATTCTTGCATTTTAGTTTGGAAAGTTTTTATTGACCTATTTTTAAGTTCACATTTTTCTTTCCTTAGTGTGTACAAATGAATGAGCGTATCAAAGGCATTTTGTTCCATTGCACTTTATGATGTCTAGCATCTCCTTTTGATCCTTTTAGTTTCTATCACTGGACTTACCTTGCATATTGCATACATTTCCATCACCGTATTTATCATAGTAATTGTAGTTATTTTCAGTTTCGTGTATGTTAATTCCAAAATCTGTGTCATATCTGAGTGTTTCTGTTACTTGCTTTGTCTCTTCAGACTGTTTTTCTTTCTTTTTAGTGTGGCGTGTGATTTGCTGTTGTTGTTATTGAAATTGAATGTGAAAGATCAGGTAATAGACATTTAGATAGCAGAGTTTTAGTGTGAAGTTTTATGTTAATCTGGGTAGAACCTGAGCTATGTTTTATATTTGCCATAACTTTAGGTCCTGGAATTCTTCAATTGCTTGTCTTCAATATTCATTATGATTTTTCGGTTCCCTGAAGACCTCTTCAAAGATAGTGTGTGGCTTGGCACTCTTTTAGCTAACTCACAGTAGAGCTCTGTGGGTCTGGTGCACAGTGTGGGAAGAAGAAGATGTTCCTCTATAATATTATGATCAAATTTCAGCTTTTTAATATGGTTATATCACTAGGTTATGGCCTTCACAAATATTTCACAGCTTTTTCTTCCATTAGATGAGAAAGGATATGCCTGGGGAAAGAGTAATACAATTGCCTTTACCACAAATGGAGTGAGTCTCTGGTAGATTTCTCTGGAGAGTAGGGCTTTGTTGTCAAAAATTCTATGGCCTATACGATTATTCTTTCCCTTTCTCCCAATCTTACCAGTCCCCAGTATATATTCACTATGAGAGTGTGATTGGTTTTCTGATGGTAAAATACAGTGGTCTCTCCAAGACCGTGGCCACCTGGAATTTCCTGGTGTTACACCAGCCTACATTCATACTTCAGCATTTCTTTATAATTATGTTGTAAATGTTTCTACCAATTTATAGCTCTAACAGCTTCTGCTTCAGGTAAATAGATTTCAGCTATATTTTTCCCCCCAGATTTTTGGGAATGGTGATTTGTCCTGAAAAACCACTTTTCTGATAGGTCCAAGAAAAATTACTGGTTATAGTTCGTGTTTTAATTACAGAAATGACTATTTTGCTGCTCTTTATATGTCCCAACAAGATTGGAAGCCTAGGGAAGAGTATTTTAACTTTGATATCATTTAGAATGGATGACCCATGCTGCTAATAAAAGTGATGTTATTTTTATTAGTTTTTTATTGGTTCCAAATTATCTATAGATAATATACCATTTTGCTTCACACTGGAAGACTTGTTCATGTCTTTCATCCAAATTGCCATCTGACTATTTCCTTCCATTTAGCTTCTTATGCTTTATCCAGCAGTTATCCTTTAGATATTAACTTTTTTTTTTGCTTCTTAAAAAATACGTCCCTTGAAAAGAAGTGGTAAATGTATGAGATGACAGATATGCTACATTCTGTTATTTGATTAGTATTTAATGAATGCATGTATTAAGAAATTAAATTGTGTCCATAAATGAGTGTAATGATAAAGTGTCAATAAAAAATATGTTCTTCACCCTTTAAAATAAGTTAAATCTAAATTTAGGTTAAAACATTTTATTTCATATTCTTTTGGGTCCCTGTTTACTGAAACTAGTTTTTCAGTGCAGTTCCTGAGAGGGTAGGGATCATTTCTGTGATAATATGTATCACAACTAGTGGACCAATGTTGGTACTCAAGAAAAACTTTTTTTTAAAAATTTTTTAAAATTTATTGAAAATAGAATTCAAAGTCTTTACTTTTAGGACTACCAACAGATCACTTATGGATACACTCAAAATGTCTCTCTCCCCCACTAAATGCTATAGTTTCCTCATTTCTGAGCCTCGTTACCTTATTGCTATCCAGAAGCCATGTGGAAGCATATGGAGTGCATGTGTAGGACATTTGCTCCAAAGAGAGGTCACAAGTTTTGTGCCCCTGTCACAATGATCCTAGATTCCTGTTGGGTGTGTTGTAAACAGAGAAGCCATTCTTCAGGCTCCCTGCTCTGAGCACACCCCAAGGAAAAACTTTTGAGTTAATACTTGAAGGAAGGAAGGAAGGAAGGAAGGAAGGAAGGAAGGAAGGAAGGAAGGAAGAAAGGGAATAATCTAAAACTCTATATTTAACTTAATTGGCTCCAAGTGCAATGGTAAAATGTATAACTTTTAAACCATATTATTGCAAAAATTATTTGAATTTGCAATCCAGCCAATCAAAAGCAAAGCAAAATAAAAAAAAATCATAAATAATTGGAGAAGATGCTATAGAAACTTTGAGTTGTCAACATTAAACCCAGTAAGGCAGGAACATTTTAAAGCACAAAACAGACTACAGTTATGACTATTGTAACAAAAACTGCATATTATGGCTTAGATCAAGAATGGCCCCCACATACTCAGGTGTGGGCTTATGGAAAGTGATGTGATCATGGGAGGAATACAGCTAAATGTGATGTTAGGAGTTGGGATCTGACCAGAAAAGGCTGGTCCTTGAGCACAACCTGGAAGGGTAAAACTCCCTCCACAGCTCTTTCCTTCACTTTTTTTCTTTCCAACTGCCTTGCCTGGAGCAGCTTTCCTCTGTCATGTCCTTCTACCATGCTCTTCTTGCCCTGGAGCCTGCTGACTATTGCCTGGGCATGTGAACTAAAATATACTTCTGCTTTAACTTTTGAGTGTTAAGTATTTTGTCCCAGCCACAAGGAAAATGACTAAGACACCAGATGATGCAAAAATAATTTGACAGTAATAAAATGAAAGTTTAGAGCATAACCCATTAAGATTTGTTAAATGTGTACACTTTATTTTTGAAATTGACTAAAAAATATGTTTAATTGGTTCAAAATCTTAAAGGTTAATGTTAGTAAGAAAAAGAAGCTCAGATTATAAGCTTCAAATTCCTTTTGTAGGGGAGGAAGTGGGGAGTAGAGTAAATAGAAATTATGTACCCAGAGTTAGAAATCAAAGGGAATATTAAAGAAGCATTAAAAATAAAAGTTATAAAATAATACAGAGTTAAAATACTCTGTATTCACACACAAACACATGTATACCTTAAAAGAGACAAACTCATCTGAAGGAGTTTATACTCAAATCAAATTACAAAATGTACACCCAATTTTATATTGTTTATAGAATGTTTTTTAGAATGATTCTGAGAAATGAAAAATGTGAGTAAAAAATACAATAAAAGATCTTGGAATGTTAAAACCAGAAAAGTTCAATTTGTGGCAAAAAAAAGTCACCTTAGTGATTAAGGATATGACAAAAATGATAAAAATGAAAATAAAAAAGAAGTTGTAAAAAAGGTCAAGAATTGTTATGGATTGTGCCTAAATGTCCCTTCAAAACCACATGTGCTCTTAGGTGGGAATTTTGGGAGGGGGTTGGGTCTAGGGTGTGTGACACAGGGATTAAGGATGTGTGATTACTAAATCAGCCCACTGAAGGGAATTAGCATATTTCTAATGTGGATATGGGCCCCACCCTGAGTGTGAGTGATACTACCTACAAAAGTGGGTATCTTAGAATATAAAGGGACAGAAAGAAGACAGGTTGCTGCTTCATTACTTTGCAACTTTGTTGCCTTCTGTCTGCCATGAACTGTTTCTCCTCTTTGAAGTTTCTCTGCCATACTACCCTGCCCTGGAGCCAGCCAACTATGTACGCAAATCTCTAAGATCTGTGGGCAAAATAACCCTTTCCTTCTTTAACTTTGGATATTGAATATTTTGTCTCAGAAATAAGAAAATTAACTAAAAGCAGAATATAAAGAAAATGCACAAAAATATAATAATAATGGAAAACTTTATCCAATTTCTCTTAATCTTTGATTAATATAGTAGATAAAAAACATGTAAGCCTACAGTGAAATAAAAATAGAATAAGATAACTTTAATTAATATGCACTTCTTTATCTCTATATCTAGTAAACAGATAATGCAGTTTCTTCCCATTACTTTTATAAATTTTGTCCATTTACAGTATTACACCAGTCACAAAGGAAATCATTTTTTTAACTGAAATTACTTTATTTAGAAAAAAATGAAACAGAAAGAGGATAGAAATAATACAAAATTTGAAAAACAAAAACCAGTAAAAAATCACTACTTGAGGGGGAGGAGCTAAAGATGGCTGATCAGTGAACAACAAAATACAGAGCCTCCCGGGGAGAAACAACTCATATGCCAGAATAAAACATCCTGGAGAGATCCAGACAGAGGGAAATGGATCCTCTTGACACAGGAAGAAATTAAACCAAAAAAAAACTTGTCAAAACTGCGGTCTTGGGGCTACAATTGGAATAACTAAAATTAGTGGGCATGGTGCTTTCGCTGAGACTGGCCGAGCTGCCCGAACTCACAGAGCTACCCAGACTCCTTCCTGCGACTTACAGGAGCCACAGCCACACTGAAGTTGGGGGTTTGTGAGCCCAACAGAGAATGGAGCTGGTGAAGGGACCTTCATTAATCCACGGTCAGTCCTGGGAATAAGACCACCCCACAACACAAGAAAAGGAGAGAAACATTCAATAAAGAATATAAAGAAAATATAGAATACATGAAGCAGATTCAAAGAGACTACCAGGAAATTAAAAACTCCATTGAAAGCTGGCAAAATGCCTTAAAAGAAACTAAAGATAGACTATCAAAACTTGAAGACAAGTTTGCAATGTGTGATCATGAAAGGAAAGATCTCTTAAAAATAACAAGGAAACTGGCAGTAACAATAGAAAGGCTAGAAGATGACAAGAGAATCTACAATTTCAGAATAAGAAATGTGAATGAAGAAGCAGGAATATATACAGGCAAATTACAAAGGCTACTCATGGAAATAATTAAGGAAAACTTCCCAAGCATGGGAAAAGAAAATGACATTCAGTTATGTGAGCCATACAGAACTCCAGCCACCTGCAACCAAAACAGAGCTACACCCAGACATATAATAATCAAGACACCAGAAATTCAGTATAAGAACAGAATATTAAAAGCTGTCAGAGAAAAGAAACAAATTACCTGTAAAGGAAAGCCCATAAAGATCATGGCAGACTTCTCGACATGGACCATCAGATCAAGAAGAGCTTGGAGTGAAGTATTCCAAGCCCTGAAAGAAAATAGCCTCCAGCCCAGATTGATGTACCCTGCAAAACTGTCACTAGAAATTAATGGAGAAACAAGATGCTTCCATGACAAAGAGGAACTGAGGGAGTTTGTGACCACCAATCCAACCCTACAGAAAATACTGAAGGACATTCTAGAGAGAGAGAAAAATAATACCAGGATTTTAGGAACAGTGGCAGAAAGGCCTCAGTGAGTGGGGCAGGCAGTAGAATGAAGGAGAAAAGTAGACAAACAAGCAGAAAAATAGCATAGCAGAAATGAGGCAGAGAAGGATGGCTAAAATCTCTAAAATAGATGGCCTTGATACACTATATTGTTAATAGTGCACCAGGATTTAAAACCCACATTACTCACACCACTCTACTTAGATGTATTATATTCTGTTCCAGTCATTCTACCTGTACTAGATATGAGGGCACAGACAGTAATCCCGAAAATAACAGGATATAGTACAGTAATCATCCTTCATTTCCTATTAACTTAATCTAAAGCTCTGTAAAACCTACACTGTTTTACCATGACTGATTGTAATCAAATCTGGTTTGTTAGATTGCTGTATTATATTGATAGATTTTATTCAAAACTGTTATGATTGATAGTATCAAGTCTGAGAGTATAGGCAACTGCACTGAAGATGACAAGATTCACTAGAATATCCACTCTGGTTTGATTATTACTTGCCTTTGAAGTTTTATACTGTCCACAATGTTTTATTTTTACTAATATTGTTATATACTGCTATATTCAATTATGCTGCTACATTCAATTATGCTTGATGATATAGACAATTCTGTTGAAGATAATAAGAGACAACATAGTAACCTTGTAGATAACCTTGTAATGTGGTTTTATACAACTTTTTGGTTTCATGTTTTTATAGGAATTTGTTTTGTTTTGTCTTGCTATGTTTTGATTTCCCTCTAATACAGAAAGGATAGAAATACATGTAGAGACTCATATATGCATAGCTGTTTACAGTCTCACTGTTGGAATATCTACTTTGTATGCTTTAATTTTCTAACTTGAACAACTGTTTCTAAGAGGACAATATGTGATTTATCAACTAGTGATTTCTTACTGTTTATCTTTTTTTTTGAAATTCTGTATTATATCTACCCTTTACATGCTTTTCTCTTTAAATAAAAAAAGACAAAAAAAAAAAAGAAATCACTAGTTGACAATTGCTATTTTCCTCCTAGAAGTAGTTGTTCCAGTTACAAAAGTAAAGCATACAAAGTAGACATTTAAACAGTGAGACTGCAATCAGCTCTGTTCGTCTATCCAACAAAAACTTAGTATTATGGTCATCAATCCTACACACTCAAACATACATGCAGTTATATCCTTTAGAATACTTTCCTTTCCTCTCTCCTTTTTTATAATAACTATAATCAATTCTTGTGTATAGAAGTTCTACACATGTATAAGTCTCTACATGCATAGCTAGCCTTTTGTATTAGAGGGGAAAAACATCAAAACAAGTCAACAATACAAATTCCTAGAGAAACATGAAATGAGAAGGACATATAAAACCATAATACTAGGTGATCTGTGGTTGTCACCATGATGTCTCCTGTTAGTCTCAATAAAATTGTCTATATTGTCAGGCATAGTATAATTAAACTTAGTGGTACATAGTACTATTAATAAAAACCAAATATTGGAGGCATTTTATAGGACTTCAAAGACAGTTAATAATCAAACCAGAATGGGTATCCTATTGAATCCTGCCATCCCTAGAGTAGTTACCCCTACTCCCAGACTTGACACCCTCAATCATACTAGATTCGAATAAAATCAGTCAAGACAAAACAGCCATATAGCTAATCTTCTCTGCCTCATCTCTGCTATGCAATTTTTTTGGGTCATTGTTGTTTACTTTTCTCCTTCATTCCACTGTCTGCCCTTTCATTGAGGCCTTTCTGCCATTGTTCCTGGAATCCTGGTGATTTTCTTCTCTCTCTCTAGAATGTCCTTCAGTATTCTTTGCAGGGTTGGATTGGTGGTCATGAACTCCCCCAGTTCCTCTTTGTCATGGAAATATCTTGTCTCTCCATTAATTTTGAGAGACAGTTTTGCAGGGTACATCAATCTGGATTGGAGGTTATTTTCCTTCAAGCCTTGGAATATTTCGCTCCAAGCTCTTCTTGATTTAATAGTTTGCACTGAGAAGTCTGCTGTGATTTTGATGAGTTTTCCTTTATAGGTAATTTGTTTATTTTAATATTCTGTTCTTTGATGGATTTCTGGGATCCTGACTATTATATGTCTGGGTGTAGCTCTGTTTTTGTGTAGTTGGCTGGAGTTCTGTATGCCTTATATATGTGAACATCACTTCCTATGCTTGGGAAGTTTTCCTTAATTATTTCTGTGAATAGCCTTATTTCACTTGTATTTGTCCCTGATTCTTTGTTCACATTTTTTATTCTTAAGTTATAAATCCTCTTATCATCTTCTAGCCTTTGTATCATTACTTCCTGTTTCCTTGTTATTTTTAAGAGATCATATATTGCAAACCTTTCATGATCAAATATTGTAAACCTATCTTCAAGTTTTAAAAGTCTGTCTTTAGTTTCTTTTAAGAAGTTTTACCAGCTTTCAATGGAGTTTTTAATTTCCTGATATTCTCTTTGGATCTGTTTCATGTATTCTAGATTTTGTTTATATTCTTCACCAAAGGCTTCTCTCCTTTCTTTGGATTCCTCCATTCTTCCATTTGTGTCTTCTTGAGGAGTACCCAGTGTTTCTTTTATTAATTTTCTTATATCTTGCTTCACCTAAGTTAAAATTTCAGATTTAAATTCATCAGTGAGGTCACGGGAGTATTTCTTTATTTCCGATGAGGCCATGTCTGATATTGCATGTTTGCTGCCCTCAATCTCCTCTGTATTTACCTCTCTTGGGCTTATTTTCCCTGGGTTGGAAGGCTTTTTGTTTTCTCTGTCTTGTCATGTTTCTGGTTTGTTTCAGACAGGTGAATGGTGGAGGTGTCCAGATCTTTATGTTTTGCTTTAAGTCCCTCTGCAGCTTATTGGCTAGGGCAGTGCTGCCCTCTCCTGTTTGTTTTGATCTGCAAGGTGCAGGCAGGGGTGGCTGTGTGGGCTGGCCCCTTCCCTCTCAACCAGTGAGTGACTTCAGAACGTTAGACTGAGGCCCGTGGATGTCACAGGTTCAGGACAGCCTCGTCCCTGACTATTGGGTCCTGACCAGGGGCATGGCCCAGCCCAAGCAGATCCCACCAATCCACTTTGGGCCAGGAGCTGCCGACTGAAGTTGCCTCAGCTGTTGATTCAGGTCTGACTTGCCCAAATCCAATATGTCTTCTAGTCTGTCAGCTCACTCTGGGGAATCCAGTTCCCAGCACTCACGGAAGTCCATCCACTCCCCGTTGCAGCGTCTCCTCCCACCAAGGGTCTTGAGCCCAGCAACCCCCCACTTTCTGCAGGTCTGCGTCCTCAGCTCAATCATGAGTCACCAGACTCTAAGATGTGCCCAGCACAGCTACTAGAGCATACCCAGCTCCAGCCCTCTGTCCACACTTCTTCTTTTTTTTTTTTTTCTTTTTCCTCAGTTTCTTCCTGGGTCATGAGAATTCCTCTCCTTTCGTCTGGACTTCTCTGTGGTGTCAGATTCTAGCATTTGAGTTGTTTTTCTCAGAGAGGCTCTCTATCGTGCTACATTTCAATCAGCCATCTTGGATCTCCACAAGGAAATCTTGTGGAAATTCAAAATATAAAAAAACATGGACTATATTCTCTGGTTGTAACAGGAAACTTTAATAATGTTATTTATGAGAGTGGTTGCTAGGAAGATTTCACCTATTAGAAATTAAATGAGATTTCTTTGTATCTGCTATGTTAAAAAAGAAAATGTAAACTTTTATTACTTTTCATTAGCAAAAGAGAAATAATTATAATAAATCAAATTTGTATTGACCACACATGTTGAGAAATCCACAGATAACTAACAAATGACCTTAAAGTAAAAAAGACACAACTGAGAATAAAACAGAATAAATATATAATCTAAAAAAAGTTCCTTGAAAGCAAACCTGTTAAATAAAAAAGTTAGTAGGTTCCCCTCTCAAAGAAAATGAAGGAATTATATATACAAAAAATAAGGATGAAGAAAGACAGTTGATGTGGGAAGAAGTGAAAGGAATTATAAGCAAATACTTTGCAACTCTGATAATAAATCTGAGAAACACTGAAAAGTATTGAAATTTTATACTCGGGTTCAAGTTTTATAAACCTGTAGAGTCTTTGTTTTCTATAAGCTACCTAAACATTTTCATGAGTGCACATCCCAGGTAGTGATGGAAAGTTAAATGTAAACTTGCTAGTTAGAAATATATCATTCAGGTTGTCCCTGGTAAACAGACGAAGTGATTATTTACCCATTGCTGTGACTTAGATCTTAAATGTCCTCCAAACGCCCATATAGTAAGGGTTTGGTTGCCAGCCATTAGAGGTACTGAAAGGCAGTGAAAGCTTTAGGAGTGGGACCTACTGGAAGAAATTAGGTCACTGAGTGATGACTTTGAAGGGCATATTGTGACCCAAGTCATCTCCTCTCTCTTCACTTTCCATATGCCATGAGGTAGGTAGCTTCCTCTGCCATGTGCTCCTGCCATGATGTACTATGCTGCCACCCAAAGCAACAAGGCCAAGAAACCATGGACCAAAGCCTATAAAACTGTGAGCTAAAATAAAAATTACTCTGAGTCTTTTGTCACAGTGATGGAAATCTGACATGTCCATAGATTTCAGTGTTAGAGAAAAGTAAGTTTCATAAGCCAATCTTACACTATACATTTCTTTAAGACTTTTTAAACTTCCAACAACACCTGATTATATAACAAGTATAGGGGTGGGAAGAAATTGAAAAACATTCCATATTTGTCCTCAAAGACAAATTTTTTCCATGAGAGACTGAGTTTACTATTTTAAAGCTGAAAGCGCCTGAAATGCCTTTAGTTGGAAAGTTTATAATGTCCCCTTATGACTTAACAAGAAAATCTTAAAATCCAGATGAGTTTAATTATAGAAAAAAAACTATCAGACTGTGTAATCTGGACAAATTCCATCACTGGAGACAACTAAAAATATATACAAAAGAGTCATTTAAAGATATCATAGAACAAATAAGGAAATGAGAATTTACTGAAGTGAGATTCTGAGTAGTCTGGGAACACTGAGATGTTTCTCCCTGGTGATATTTGCTGATCTAAAACTGGCATTTGATAAGCTCAACAGTTTTGGGGAGTTAAGAGATCAAAACCCTGAGTCTGGGGATCATCTTTGTGGGGTTTTCCAGATGACCACTTCTTTTATTAACATAGACATGTCTCAATCTTTAAACTTGGATTAAAGTAGTCTTTGACCCCAACAACCTAATGAAAGAAAATAAAAGTATTCTCAGGGAAATGAATATTATTTGTGGCATTAAATTGGTTTTATAAATATGTTTTCAAATAAAATATAAAGCACCAACAAGAAGAAAAGCATATGATCTTTTCTTAACCATTAGTAGTTGAGATATATCCCTGAAACAAAAGCCAGATTAACAAGAGAAAAACCAAACCAAACCAAATATA
This sequence comes from Hydrochoerus hydrochaeris, assembly GCA_004027455.1. Taxonomy (NCBI): domain Eukaryota; kingdom Metazoa; phylum Chordata; class Mammalia; order Rodentia; family Hydrochaeridae; genus Hydrochoerus; species Hydrochoerus hydrochaeris. The sequence goes on along the minus strand of PVLA01003862.1, from coordinate 48,634 downwards.
ATACAAGTGTGTGTGTGTGTGTGTGTGTGTGTGTGGTGTGTGTGTGTGTGTGTGTGTGTGATTGAAGGTGGAACCCAGGGCCTTCACACTGAATGAATTATCTGGATGGGTCTTGAACTTGAAATCCTCCTGTCTCAGCCTTCCTGGGTGCCAGAATGACAGGTGTGTGCCACACAGTATGCCAGTGTTTCACTAGAGAAACAGATGTAACACAAGACAAGTTTGGCTTGTGATGGTCAGCCACAGAGTTGGATGAGGAAGAGTACAGAGGTGTCTGCACATTGGAGACCAAGAATTCAGTCCAAGATCTGTAGCTCGCTGCAGAGTCCCATGCAAATCCTTATCAGAAGACTGATGGGTCTACTATGGAAGGCTGAAGAATCTATACTGAAAAGCTGAAGGAGCCACAATGGAAGCTGAAGAGTGTGACCTAGAAGACTGAAGAGTTTACAGCAGAAGCCAAAGAGTCTGCACTAAAAGCCAGGAGATGATGTCTGAGCTAAAGGCTAACACTGGAGCTCCTCCAAAGAACAGAAGCAGATCCATCCTTCCTCATTTCCACTTTATACATTGAGGCAATGAGATACTCTAAGGTGGGTCTTTTGTACCCTACAGTGTAGAATTGCTGAGTCAATTTGGTTAAGCTTCTCTTAATTAAATTTCTCAAGTTGACACTATCAATCAACATCCCCAGCTAAGGATGTTTATTAATGCATGCCATGTCTGCCAAATGAGAGAAATGAATTTTCTTTGTTAAAATATAATTTATTTGTTGAAATAGCATCTTAACAATGAGAGATAAATCAGTGGCGATAAATTAGAATAGTGACAAGACAAAGGAGTGAGTAGTTCTATCTCTCAAAGGCAGAAAAACTAAGTAAGACCTGGTCTCAGATTTCACTGTTGTCTTCCAGTGTTGGGTCTGAACTGATAAACAGATATATCCAGTAATGTAGAATTTATGCTGCCTATAGGCAAAGAGAGGAAAAGCATTAAGTGACCATTCAATTTAACTGCCTTTTAACAGTCTTTTTTTATTTTAGGGAGAAATATTTTGGTTTCCTTCAACATAATAAAATAAAATGAGAAAATAAGGGGACAAAATAAGTTGGAGAAACTAGTAGAAAAATAAGGAAACATATAAGTTCCTAAACCTGGATATTGAACTTATTAATCTATAAAATAATGATGTTAACTATGTTTGAAAAGTTAAGCCTTAAATATTTGGCAGAAAATGGAGAAATTCTAAAAAATGGCACACTACAAGACCTTTGAAAAAAAATTTGAAGAATGTGTGAGATCTTCTAGTACTGATGACAGACATCAACAAACAGAATTTCAACAGACATTGAGATAGCTAAAAGACACTTCATACAGGAATTGCATAAAACAAATTAAATAGGAATTGTTTGAAGGAGCTAGGGAAAAAAGATAGATTACCATCAAAGAAGCCACAGATTTATAGCAGATTTTCAATAGCAATGGAGGTCAGAAACAGTGTAATGATATCTACAAGATGCTGAGTAATATGACAACTAACATACAGTATCTACCAATTAAAATAGTCATTGGGTATAAAAAATGAAATATAGAAAATTTTAGGTCAATAGATACTCAGTTGATCACACTAAAGGTAATTCCACTAGATATTCTTCACATTGAAGGAAAATTATCCTGGCTGGAAGGTCAGAGGTACCAAAAGAAACAGATCACTGAAAGAGAACAATCAACACTATACAAAATAATAATAATCTATCTATCTATCTATCTATCTATCTATCTATCTATCTATCTATCCATCTGTCTGTCTATCTATCTAGTCAGCCTTTTGACCCTGTTATGTATGATTTAGTTCTATAACATTCTCCCAAAACCTTATGTTTGGAGATGGGACTTGATTAGAAGGGATATATATGTCACATAGGGCACTAGGAAAAATATATTCTCCTCCACTATTCCTATTTTCTTTCTCTACTTATCTAATTTATCCTCATTTTCCCTATGTCTTGACATTTTATGGGAGATTGAAATTAAAGGTGGTGAACTAACAAATCTGATAGTGGAATTTTCAAAGCAACTCAATGTTTGGACCGTGGCATGGATAGTGCTGGCTACTCTTTGCTCCTGAGAATCAAAGGAGAAAAAGTGAGTGTGAAAAATTTGCAGTTTTATTAAAAAAGACAAACTTGCAAAGCTGTGGAAAAGGACAGTAATATGTATCCTAAAATAATTAGAACTAAAAGGATGCCAAACGCTTTGCATTGGGATAATGGCCAGATGGCTTGTACCATCCAAAGAACCAGCAAGACTCCATCCTACACAGTTTTAAGGGTGCACAGGCTTAAGGGTGCAAAGCTTTCCTTTGAGAGTAGATCTGGGACACCTGAGTAAGAAGGGCCGCCTAGGAAATTATCCTCCAGAACTCATTTCACTATAGTTAGCCATATAGGCACTAAAAGCCTCTGCAGTTATGATCCAAGTGCTGGGCTACTGCTTGAGCTGGTTGCAGATCTTGGAATTGTTTATAAGGTGCTGGCTTTCCAAGCATGCAGACTGCAGGAGTTGCAGGGTCAGGGAGACTTTCACCCATATTTAGAAGAAGACCTGGGAGGCCAGGCAGTAGTGTGCTTCTGAGTAAGTGGTGTGTGAAACTAGGAAAGCATACCCAAAAGTGCTGTGGGAAACCCAGAAAATTGGAGATGCCAGGGATATGGATTGTCTGCTGAGGAAACCGTAGGCAATGAGCAAAGTACCCTAAGAGAAAGGCCATGAGGATTGCACCCAGAAATGCCATAAGAAGAGGGTTCCCAGTGAATTTCCATGATCCCTTCATTTCCCATGACTTTAAAAAAGATACTGTTAGTGTTTCAACTTTAAGTATAATGCTTAGTAGAGGTGGATTTACTTTGAATGAAGTTTCAGATCCAGAGTCCCCTACATAGCCCTGCTAGGACACTGAGCAATGTATTTATGTCATAATACATTTTTGTAAAATTTGCATAAGTAAACTAATCACTGTTGGATAAGTTCACCACTATTTCTCCATCTGTTGACTTTTCTGTTATGTTTTCACTACTATCTAGTTGGTGTTTCACTACTATCAGTTAACATTAAAAAGACTAATATATATGAATTATTTATTACTATATGAAATACCTAAAATATAAAACAACATACCACTTCAAAATCCTGTGGGTGGACAGTTTTTGGCTCTACTTTTGGTTCCTCTTCTGGGATTTCCTTGGCCTAATATGAAGCTGCAGATAGACGTTTGGATGGATAGGAAGACAAAGAATCCCTAATGGCTTTAATTACATGACTATGTTGATAGATGAGCTAGACTGGCTTCATGTCTCTAGTATCTATCAGGATATCATGGATTTCTTCATGTGGCAACAACATTTTTTTTGCTAGTAGCATATGTTATCATGCTTTACTGACACCTTGAATTCTACAACTTTGTTCTCTTAACTGTTTTGGCAGTTCTACTTTCTTTTTCGTATAAATTTTAGAGTAACTTTGTCAACATCTACAAAAATTTTTCTGGCATATCTATTGGTATTGTGCTGTACTTATGATCAAGTTGAAGGTACTAATATCTTAACTGACTCTCCCAATTCATGAATGTGATATATGTTTCCATTTGTTTCAATATTTTTAATTTTCTTTATTGGTTATTTGTAGTTTTGAACATTCAACACTTAATTATATCCTGCCAGATATATTCCTAAGCATTTCACATTTCTTATGAGATGGTAAATAGTATTTTTACTTTGAAATTTCAGTGATTCATTGTTAATATAGAGCAATATGATTGACTTTTGTGTATTTAACTTGGACCCTGAAACCTTGCTAAATTCACTTGGACTTTGCTAAATCAGTTCTAAGAGATGTTTGTAGATTTGTTGGAATTTTCTACAAACACAAAAATGTCAAGTGCAAATGGATTTAGGAGCAATAAATTACTTTTCAATCTGTATGTCTTTTTATTATTTTCTTAACTTATTGTAAAATGTCAAGACATAGGCAAAATGAGGATAAATTAGAGAAGTAGAGACAGGATTTTCAGTATGATCTTTAGAGAAAGCGTTCAGTCTCTTATTATTCAGCATAATGTTGATTGCAAATGGTAAACTATTGGTAGATATACTTACAGTTATATTGATTTGAATTCTTTGCTGAGAGCATTTATTACAAATGAGTATTAAATGTTAGTAAATACTTTTCTTATCTAATTAGATAATCATTATTTCCTATTTGTTTTGTTAATAAGGTGATATATTGATACTTGAATGTTGGAGGTCCTAGGGTGAACTACTGGTTTAGAAACTGTTAACCTTTTTATATATTGCTGTATTAAATTTGAGTTAATTTACATATTGCTGGGTTAAATTTGGATTAAGTTTACATAGTATGTTTTTTTCATTTACTATTACAGATATGGATTTTAACTTTGCATTACATTTTAATTAAATGAAGTGAGAGAAATTTCCTGCTGTAGATGTAAATTTCCTTTTGGTTCTCTTTCTTTAATTATTTTTCCTTTCCCTTTGCCTTCATTTCAATCCAGTTTTTCTCTATGGCTTCATATCCTGCCTTACAAAGACCATATTTTCTAGTTTGTCTTAGAAGATATGGAATTAATTTGTTTCATTAAGGAAAATGTTTTGTCATGAGTAGTTAGGTGCATATAGTTACTAGGAGCCATGTGAGCCAGCTGAATTGGTATTAGATCTTTTCTAGATTTAACAATTGGGTTTTCTAAAAAAAACTTAGGTTTTCTAATTTATTAGAGCATAGATGCATTATTTTTTTCTGCTATATTGTCAAAAGCTGTGTCCCAACAGATACTAATCCTGGATTTCCTCTGTTTTCTATTTCTCAGTGATTTTTATCTACATATACTTAAGTACCTAGGAATGTCTAGATGCATTCTCCCTCTGAATACCATCTGCTTTCTGTTGAGTTACATACTAGAGATAACTACAGGAAGACAAGAAATGATAAAGTAAAAATGTCAACTAACATGGCTACTTGGGATCCTGGTTTTGGCTGAGACAGTTGGAAAACAATAATTTTTTTTTTTTACTATTATTATAGTATCTGTGCCTCAGAGTTGGAGACACATAGTGAGGGGAAGTCAGAGCATTTCTTTCCTTTTTTGGGGGGCTTTCTATAATGTTTTATTCAGATTGTAGAAAATGTGATTTATAGTCCAAAAAATGTTTCTTAATTCATTTTGACTGACAACGTAGCTAAATGGAAATTCTCACTGGACTTGACATACATTCTTCTCATTTTTAGCTTAACACTATAGCAAATTTTGAGCTTTTTGTAGTCGTTGTATTGTCATGGACTTTTAATGGTGAGTTGAATATGAAGAGTTGTATCAGGTAAGCTGATATACTGTCACCCAGATAAACATCCTGGGAAAATCCTGAGATTTGTGGAATAACTCATAAATTTATATGGCCTGAACATATAAAAATTACATTTATTTTAATTTTGTTTAATGTTCAGTGCTTAGGGATCATGATGACATTTCAAAAAGAATTTAATACAAATGAGGTTATGAAAGTGTGGTATAGCAGAAACACAGATTTTATGAATTTGGAATTGAAATATTGTTTTATAATAAATCCTAAGTATGACTTTGCCATCTTGTAGCTGAAGTAGCATTAGTGGATGTCATTGAAGGTGAGGGATTCTATAGTCTGAAAATTAGGTGTTAGAGTCAATAAGAATGGCAATAGGATTGGAACAGGGATGGATGACCTGTAAGTATTGGTAATAAAGGTAGTAAAAAGTTGTAATGAATTATTGATGAAACAATTTGATTCTTCCTCTTGCTCAGTTACTGAGAAAAAAAGAATGGCTTCCACTTGAGGAAAAGATCCAGGGGGTGCCTGTAGTATCACAACAAAACTATTTTTAAATAAGGCATTTGTCAAACATTTTGAGACTCTATAGAATGGAATGTCCCATATTTTCATTAACCCCCCTGAGGACTCTTCAGTGATACCAGTGAGGCTCCAGATCAAAACCGTCTCAAAGTCAATGGAATCCTGCCCTCCATTCCTGTTCTCTTGTGGTTCTGTCTATAGGGATTAAATGTCCTCTCATTTGCTTGGTATGGAGACGCTTACTCAGGTCCCATGAATTGCTCTATTTTTGTCCAGCTTGTTTTCTGGCTTTCTTCAGTTAGCTTTCCTTTCCTAATCCCCTGAACCTTTCTCACTTTTTCCTGGAAGCCACGATGCTTGACCTTTGATTGATTTAAATCCATTTTCAAAGCCATGTATAGTGTACTCTTTTCACTTGTGAAGTAAATTATACTCCTCCAATTTACAATTACATGGGCAATTTCTTTTCTTTCTTTCCTTCTTTCCACTTCTTCTACTTTCTCCTTCTCCTCCTTCTTCTCTTTCTTCTCCTCTTCTTTCCCTCCACAACTGAGGCTTACCATTCCACTTGTTATCTCTTCAGAAAAGAACAAAGGAATGAAACTTTGTTTTTCTTCTACTGAGTCAAGAATTCTTATAGCGATGCACACTGAAAATATTTTTCCAATTTTATTTATGAGTATGTTCTTTAAAACTAAGATTAAGTCTTTTTTAACTTCCATTTCCATCAAGAAGGCCTGAAACTGTGTCATGATATTACATAAGTTTGACTGATTTTTTCTTTCCCAAATCTCTCTAACTGTTCACTGGAAAATGAGTTTGGTATTTCTGAGTATCAAATTTGAGGCTATAATTTGTTTTTCTTTTTGGTACCCAGAATTGAACTCAGGAGCTCCTGCTTTTCAGGCAGGCATAGTGCTGCTGAGCTATATTCCTGGGCCAAGTCTATATATTTTTTTTTTCTGTGTGTGTTAACTTTTAAAAAATATTTTTATTTATTTATTTTATTTTGAAGGTAGTAAAATACAGTAGAACAAGATAGGACACAGCCAACTGAGGCAGTGCAGTGAAACTGGCACAGAGCCTCACAGCAGGCCACCGGGACAACAGCAATAGGCACAATAGTACATCTGGTTTTCTTCACAATAGTTGTTCCTTCAATCAGGCAGAACAATATCGAAGGAAATACCAAAATTACAAGAACAGAATATTTAATAGAGCAATACCATTAATCAAAATAGAACAAAACAGAGATAAAAATATTTGTCCTCAAAGAGATGGCAGAAGAAAATCCCCCTTATTTCCTATATCGCATATAGTCAAACTCACAAGACATGCTCAGATCTCCGGCTCTCACTTGCTGGGGGTGGTGGTGGTGGTGGTGGATGTTTGATTCTTAGCCCGTGCCCATAGGCTCACAGTTGCCCACCAGAGGGGTAAACTGGCTACCTGTTTTCCCAGCGCCCCAAGGTCCAACATGACGTGTCACGGATCTCAGGAAACGCTGATATGGTTCTCACCCTGGGGTGGGCGCAGCTTGCCAGGCCACAGCCACTTACCAGAGCGGCATGCTGGGGGCTGCCTCCAAGTCTATACTTTTTAAGGCTATTACTTTATTTTCTTCTTCAGAGGTTGGCCCTACATGTGTCATTTCTCAGGTGGTAAACTTCATAATTGATACCTAATTAATTTAAATGATTATTGTTTGGTAAGTTCAGGACATGTCTTAAATGTTCTTGGATTCATGCTCCCAGAGTGTGTTGATCTGAAGTCATCCACTATATTTAATTTCTGATTCATTTTATCTCCTGCTAATGGTAGACTTTGTATCCTATCATACAGGTGTTTCAAACTTTGGTTATTTGACTGCTATCACACTTTTCCTTACTTTTCATACTCAAGTTCAGCTTTGGAAAAAACAAAAACAATCTTTCATCTGAGAGCTCTATATTTCTCATTTACAATCTTTCAATTTTGAGATAACTCATCATAGTAATTTTTTAAAACCTGAGAATGAAACCCAATATCACAGTATATGTTATTTTTTGCTATGTACTTCTAATTTCTTACTGCCATAGTCTATGTAGCAATTGGTCAAGGAAATTTTATAACTTCAATTTTTGTATTAAAAGATTCTTCAGTTAAGTGACCTTTTTCTTACAGGAAGTCTAATTTAGAGTTTTACATAATTGTGGATTTCTCTCTACTTCAGCTAAACTTACTTGATTGGTTTATTAAATGAATTGTACTTAGTAGAGTGAAATAGAAGTTACCTTTAATTTATTCTTTTTCTCTTCTTCCCAATCACTGTAATAAATTTTAGTAGTGGTCAGGGATTTTTTTTTTACTCTCATTAACTAATAAAATCATAGTGTAGACAAATATCAAAAGTCAGGAATTTTATTCAATTTAAAATGTCTGTTTCCTTCGTTCTGCTTTCAGTGGATATGTAGCTTACTACTGACATAATACTTTTTTTTTTTGCCTATAGGAAGCTCTAGCTAACTTTACTTTTGATTTTTTACTCAGTCATGGGTAGGGTAATTTGCCCCTGAACACTAAAAATTCAAGAGAATGTGTATTAATTTTTTGAAGGGCTTTTTCTATCCTCTTCAGTGGGCTTGAGATGAGAGGGGAGTTTAAGACATTTTAATAACATTTGAAGACATTTTAATCCATAGTGAAAATTCCTCTTTGTAGTATCTTTACTTTCTCACTTTATTTTTAGCCATGGTTTAAGTAGTTGAATGTGATTCCACAGTGTCTTCAATTGTCCACTGGAAATGAAACAAAATAAATGAAAACAAAGAATTCTCAAGTGGAATATCCTATCTACTTATTTTGAAATTATCTATACAAAAAGAATAATTCCAAAATTTGTGGATCAACTTTCAATAGTGCCGTTGAAAAATACATGAGTTTTTCAGGGTGAAAAAACCTTAAATCCAAAACCAGAAGTTTAGCTAATCTTAAGAAGTCTAGAATGAATAAAAAATTGGGATTATTTCAGTAATTTGTTCCATTCATTTGCAGAATATAAATTTAAGTTTAAGCCTTGAGAATCTCTAAAGAATGTACAAAGTAGAAATTTCTAGGCTCTGTGGCTCACAGCTGAAGTGACACCTTTTGGGCGAGCACATGGTAATGCTTCTTTCTCAGGTTTCTCTGATCCATGTCTGTGCCTTAGAAACAAAGGTTTTAAAACTTGTTCCACTCATGTTGGAAGTCAAGGCTATGAATCAAGTTGCACTTCTTGGAGTCCAAACATCAGCAAAGATGACTCACCAGTGTTGTCATTGGAAAAACCTCCCTAAAGTTAACTGGGCAAGTGGCTCTGTTTGAAATAATAAATGAGGGATTTCACAAATATATTACTTATTTATTATGCATGAATAACAAATGTTGACACAGAATGGATTTTTTGTCATGGAGTCAGCTTTGATAGTTTGGTAATGATACCTGAGAAGCTAGGTTGAGAAGGGTTTTGAGACTGTGTTCAATCCCAGAGGCGTGTGGTTGATCAGAGACCTCGCCCCGAGGAGAGAGTACACTGGATTCCAATTATGTTCAACCATGGTTGTAATGTTCAAAGTGTCAGATAGTTCTACTTGATAATTGTGGAGGAATGTGGTTAAAGATGATAAAGATAATTCTATCCCATTCTCATCTCTGAAATCAACATAATGGTTAAAGAAAGAGTTGAACATATCTTCTTTTATGCAAGTAGTAATCACAACACTGATGATAAAGTATAACTGACAAATTAGTATGATCAATAAAAGGGAAAATGTGATGGAAATATGTATTCTGTACTTTTGAACATGTATAGGGTTCCCCGAAACAGATAGCTCTGCCTTGAAGAACACAAACTATATTCTTTATTTTTTTACTTGTTTTTGTTTTAAAGAGAAAAAACAGTAACAACGATACAGAATTTCAAAACAAGATAATAGGAGATTAACAATGGTTAGTACATTGCCTATTGTCTTCAAAGTAGTTGCTCAAATTATAAGTAGTTGCTCAAGTGATATAAATAAACCTTTCTATTCAGTAACTCAATAGAAATCAGTAATATAACTATCTCAGGTATCATATATATATATATTTTTTTTCTGTTCTTTCTTTTCTCCTTTCTTTCATCCCAGTTGTTGTTTCTTTTTGGACAGTTTCTTCCCATTTCACAATATTTATTGTACATTTTGGATCTTTCAGTTTCTTACCCTATATAGACAACATGATGTCTACACAGGTGAGCTTGATTTATCTTGCTTATGAGTATAATCTCAAGTTGTTTCTATTTATCTATAAAAGTCTTGAATTTATGCTTCTTTTTGCTGAGTAGTACGCTATCATAAAAAAATGTCACATCTGGATTAGTTCTAAGATTTAGCTATTATAAATTGTGCAGTTATAAACATGGATGCATGTATGTAGCTATGGTATGATGTTAGAATCCTTCTGGGAAAATACCCAGAAGAGGAATAGCTGGATCGATTGGGACCTCTAAGCCTAGTTTTTTGAGGAATCTCCACACTAATTTCCCCAGTGATTGTACCAGTCTACACTCCCACCTACAGTGGAAAAGAGTTCCTCTTTCTCTCCATCCCTGTCAGCATTTGTTATTAGTTGATTTCTTGATAATAGTCATTCTTTCGGGTGTGAGATGAAATTTCAGTGCTGTTTTAATTTGCATTTCTCAAAGGACCAATGATGTTGAACACTTTTTCATACCTTTATTTGACATTTGTAATTCTGTATCTGAGAAGTGTGTATTCATTTCAGATGTCCAATTTTGATTTGGGTGTTAGAATTTAGACCATTTCAGATGTCCGATTTTGAATTGGGTGTTAGAATTTAGAGGGCCAGAATTTTTCAATTCTTTATACATTTTAGATAGAAGTCCTTTGTCTGAGGGACAGTTGGCTAAAATATTTTTGCATTCTGTGCATTTTCTTTTTACTCTGTTGGTGATTTCTTTTGATGTGCAAAAAATTTTAATAAAAAATTCTTTTTAATAAGATGAGATCCCAGTTGTTGATTCCTTGAAGTACTTCCCATGTAGTTTCGGTTTTTTTCATGACCTGTCTACCTACTCCCATGTTTCCAAGATTTCTAGCTACTTTCTCTTCCATCAGATTTAGTGTTTTTGTTTTAATACTTAGATCTTTGATCCATTTTGACTTTAGTTTAGTGCACAGTAATAAATGTGGGTCTAGTTTTAGTCTTCAGCTTGTGGAAAGTCAGTTTTTCCTGCACTATTTATTAAGGAGTCTATCTTTCTTCCAGTGAATGTATTTGGGGCCTTTGTCAAAAGTAAGGTGGCTGAGTATGTTTGTAGTTGTGTCTGCATCTTCTAATCTGCTTCACTGGTCCTCAGTTCTGTTTTTTTTTTTTTTTTTTGCCAGGACCATGCTGATGTTATCACAGTAGTTTTGTAGTATAATTTCCGATGCCTCCTACTTTGTCTTTGTTGCCCAAGATTGCCTTTGGTATTCTAAGTCTCTTCTCTTTCCAAATGAATTTTAGGAATATTTTCTGTAGATCTGTGAGGTATGTTAATGGTGTTTTGATCAGGATTGCATTAAATATGTATAACAATTTTGAGAGTATGACCATTTTCACAATGTTTGTTTTTCCTGTCCATGAGCAAGAGCTATCTTTCCATTTTCTGATATCCTCTTTGATTTCTTTTGTCATAGTACTGAAATTTTTAATGCATAGATCTTTTATTTCATTTGATTGATTCCTAAGTATTTCATTTTTTTGGAAACTATTGTGAAGGGTGTGGTTTTCCTAATTTCTCTTTGTGAGTTTGTTGTCCGTGTACAAGAATGCTATTAACTTTTGAGTGTTTTGTATCCAGCTGTGCTACTGAATTTGGTTATTAATTTTAGAAGTCTTTCGATGGAGTTTTTGAGGTCTATGTAGCGTATCAGGTCATGTGCAAATAATAATAGTGTAACTTCTTCTCATAACCTTATTCTTTTTGTTTATGTCTCTTGTCTAATTACTCTAGCTAATATTTTTAGAACTATATTGAATAGAATTGTTGACAGTGAACATCCTTGTCTTGTTCCTGATTTTAGAATGAAAGCTTTCAGTTTATGCCCATTTAGTATTATGTTAGCTATTGGTTTGCCATAGATGGTTTTTATCAGATTGAGTAAAGACTGTCTATTCTGATTTTCTATAGGGATTTATTATGAATGAGTGTTGGACTTCATCAAAAACTTTTTCTGCATCTATTGAGATGATCATGTGGTTTTTGTCTTTGGCTCTGTTGATATGGTGTATTACATTTATTGATTTTTGTATTTTGAACCATCCCTACATTGCTGGGATTGATCCCACTTCATCATAGTGTGTAATCTTCTTTATGATTTGCTACCTTCTGTTTGCAAGTATCTTATTGTGGATTTTTGCATTATGTTTGTTAAGGAGATTGACCTGTGGTTCTCTTTTTTGGTTGGATCTTTCTCTAGTTTTGGTATCTGGGTAATACTTGCCTCCAGGAATGAGTTAAGGAGAATTGTTTTCCTTTCAATTTCATTAAAGAGTTTGAGGAGCATTGGTATTAAATCTTCTCTAAATTTCTTGTAGAATTCAGCTATGAATCCCTCAGGACCTGGGCTTTTCTTCATTGGTAAGTTATTATGGTTTCAGTTTTATTAACTGACATTAGCATTATTCAGAATTCTTGTATCTTCTTGATTCAGTTTTGATAGTTCATGTATTTCTAGGAATTTTTCCATTTCTTCTGCGTTTTCCAAATAAGTGAGTAAAGATTTTTTGAAGTAGGTATTGATGTTCTTCTGAATTTCCACAAAATCATAGTAATTTCATCCTTTTCATTCCTTATTGCATCAATTTGTATTTTTTGTTTCCTTTTTTAAAAAATAAAGTTTTCTAGGGATTTATCAATTTTGTTTATTCTTTCAAATAACCAACTATTTGATTCATTGATTCTTTGTGTTGTTTTCTTAGGCTCAACTGTGTGAATTTCTGCTCTGATTTCTATAGTTTCTTTCCTTGTAGAGGCTTTGGGTTTGACTTGTTCTTCTTTTTCTAGAAGCTTGAGGTTATTTGTGCTTGTTCTGTTTTCCTGATTTGAGAATGCACCACTATAATTTTCCCTCTTCGGACTGTTTTCATTGTGTACCACAGGTTCTGGTATGTTGAATTTGCATTTTCATTTGATTGTAGATATTATTTAATTTTTTGTTTAATTTCATATGTTACCCATTTGTTGATCAGAAGGTTGTTATTTAATTTCCATGTATTTATGGAATTTTTGAGGTTTCTTTTGCCATTCATTTTCAATTTCATTGCACTGTGGTCAGATAATATGTATGGGATAATTTCAATTCCTTTGCCTTTACATAAGCATGTTCCATGGGCTATATTATGATTTATTTTAGATTTATTTTAGATTTATAATATGATTTATTTTAGCCATGTGCAGCTGAGAAGAATGTGTATTCTGATGTTGTTGGATGGAATGTTTGTAAATGTCTACTAAGTTCATTTGATCATAAGCTTCATTCAGTTCTGTTATTTCTTTGCTGATATTTTGTGTAGTTGATGTATCTCTTTCTGACAATGGGGTATTAAGGTCCCCCATTACAATTGTGTTGTCACTTACTTGATTTTTCCTGTCTATTAATATTTGTCTTATATAGCTCTGTGATCCTGTTTTTGGTGCATATACATTTATGATTATTATCTCTTCTTGAGTTTTTCCTTAACAAGTATGTAATAACCTCCTTTATCACTTTTGATCATTCTTGGTTTGAGGTTCACATTGTCTGCAAACAGGATAGCTACTTCTGCTTTTTCCTGGGTTCCTGTTGCATGGTGTATTGTTTTTCATCCTTTGACTTTTTAGTCTGTGGGTTTCTTTTCGAGTTAAATGTGTTTCTTGTACACAGCATATTGTTGGATATTGTTTCTTGGTCCATTCTGCCAATCTGTTTCTTATGATTGGTAAATTAAGACAATTTACATTTATGGGTATAACTGACATGTATTAGCTTATATTTGTCATGTTATTTTCCTACTATTTGTTCCCTGTTTTTCCCCCTCTGTTTAATTGTTTTCCCTACTTAGTGGTTTCTTTCTGTTGTTTTTCTTGGAATTGTGGTAATTTTTATCTGGATCTAGAATATCTTTCAGTATCCTTTTTAGTGTTGGTTTGGTGGGCCATGTATTCAGTTTTTCTTTGTCATGGGAGTATCTTATTTCTCCATTAATTTTGAAAGAGTTTTGCAGGGTATATAATCTGTGTTGAAAGTTGTTTTCTTTTAGGAATTCACATACTTCATTCCAAGCTCTTCTCGCCTTGAGGGTTTGTGCTGAGAAGTCTGCCATAATTCTGATGGATTTACCTTTATAGGTGATCTGTTTCTTTTTTCTAACAGCTTTAGTATTCTATTTTTGTGCTGAATTTCTGAGATTTTGAATGTTAAATGTCTGGATGTAGATTTATTTTGGTTATGGCTAATTGGAATTCTATATGCCTCACTTATGTGTTTGCCAGATTCTTTCCACATGCATGGGTAATTTTCTGCTATTACTTATGCAAATAGTTTTTTTAAAAGTCATTTGTGTCAACTCCTGCTTTTTCATTGACACCATTTAATTATTACTATATTATTTTACTTTGTATTATCTAACAGCTGTTTAATTGTTATTTCCTGATCCTTTGTTATTTTCAAGAGATCTTTCTTTTTATGACCAGTAGCCATGATCCTGTCTTCAAGTTCTGAAAGTCTATCTTCAGTTTCATTCAAGTGGTTTTGCCACCTTTCAATGGTATTCTTAATTTCCTGGATATCTTTTTGAACCCATTTCATGTTTTCTATTTCTTTCCTATATTGATCATTCGTGGTTTCCTCCCTTTTCCTAACATCATCTGTTTTATTTATTTATTTGGTACCAGGGATCGAACTCACTACCGTGCACTTGCAAGGCAGGCACTTATGCCACTGAGTTAAATCCCCAGCCCATGACTGTTTATTTTTTAAATCTATCTCTATTGTAGCTTTGCTGAGAAATTTCCTTTTTTTTTTCTTTTTTTTTTCTTTCTTTCTTTCTTTCTTTCTTTCTTTCTTTCTTTCTTTCTTTCTTTCCTTCTTTCTTTCTTGGTATTGGGGATTGGACTCATGACCTTGTGCTTACTAGGCAAGCACTTGAGCCACTAAGCCAGTCCCTGGCCTATTGCTGAGCAATTTCTTTATTAATGTTGACATTTATTTTATTACCTGAGAGATTATTTATGATATTACTTCCTCTATAACCTCATGGATTTGTTTCACAGTTTCTATCTTTTCAGAAATTTCAGGTGTTTGTCTTCCATTTTTTTCTATCTCATTGTCTCCTGGACTTGTTGTGCATGGGCTAGCAGTCTGAGATTGCATTTTGCTTCTGTCTTATTATTTTCTATTTAAAAATTTTTTTTGTTTTCTGTGTTGATCCTTATAAGTTTTTGTAGTAGGCAGCTATATCAAATGCATCAAATGCTCTCTAGGAAAAGTTTATTCTTTAAGGATTTTTTTTTGTGTGTAGGAGGTTCTTAATTTGTGTCTCTCCCAAGATCCTACCTTTCTAGTTAATTAAGAATGGGGTGTTGGTTTCTTTTTGGCTCAGTTCCCAGTTCTTTGGTGCTATGCTATGGTGAGGTTTTTACTCCAGAGCTTCTCAGTATTGTTACAGAAAGAACAATTGATTACAGCAGATTTTACATCCTAGCTAAAGTAACATAATTGGCAATAACAATAGTATCAAGCACAGTTTAGAAACTATTAATTTTGTACCTTAAACCATAGGAGCACAATCTACAATTATGTAACAAAATCAACCATAAATTGGGAGCTTACATGCAAAGTGTTTCACCTTGGTAGAGTGGTTTTACCCTGTGGAGGGGAAATTTAAGAAGTATAATAGACAAAACAAAGATAACTGTAAAGAAAGTAGGAGCAAGAGTGGAAGACAGAGGATGATCACACAAAGTTTAGGAAACTAGGAGGAGGGTAGAAAAGAAAGAATGAAGGAGTAATCAAGGGATTATCTCTCTGGATTTGGGGGATGGGATTAATTTTCTGTGGCTGGTATTCTCCTCAGTCATTTAGAAGGGAAAGAAAAAAGGAAGAAAGAAAAAAAATGAAAGGAATAAATAAAAAAGAAAAGACAAGGAAAAGGGAAGATAGAAATAAAAATAATACAAGATAAAATAAAACTAAATTTTAAAAAAGTGGTAGCCCTGCCCACTTGCTTCTATTCCATGTGTCTTTATCCCTAAGCACAACACCAGTTTACCTAACATCAGGGAAATAAGGAAATATTATGCAGCTTTAAAAAATAAAATATGGCCATACTGCTAAAAAGATATAGTATAAGTCATAATCCTCTAATGTATAAAGAGAAGGAACTAGATAAATTGCTATTAAATGAGTAGTAGATATCTTTTATTTTAAAAAATTTTTTATTTTTGGTACTGGGTATCAAATTCATGACCTTGTGCTTACCAGGCAGTTATTAGGCCACTGAGCTATATTCCCAGCCCTAGGTATTAAATGAATATATATATAGAAGCACATGGAATTTCTTACTTATCTGAAAAGATAAGAAATTCTTGATGAAGGCAATTTGGAGACACAAACTGAAAAAGGTAGAGAAAATCTTTTTAAGTATCTATCTGACTCTATCTGACTGGAGACCATTTCTAGGACCAAAGCAAGGATTAGCCACTGGTGAGCAAAAATGTTCTATTATTGGTATTGGGGAGAATTCATATTAAATTCTAAATGATGATGATGAAGAGGAGTAAAGAATATATTTTTGGAGCACAAGTAAGGCAGTCATCTCTTACAATGTGAGAAATATGAACTCCCAGGATGGGATGGGCATTCGACTGAATTCCGGGGGTGGGGTGTATGTAAAGTTTTTCCTAGGCAACTTGTTATGTCACAGAATACACCCCCCTTGTAAACATGGGCACAGAATGGTGACAGGTGTTAAATTTGTCATGTTATTCATGCTGAGATATGTTTTTCTCTTATTCTGATTATGTGGTGGGTTGTACTGATTGATTTTCTCATGTTGACCCAACTTTACTTTCAGACTATAAACTCTGATTTATTATGGTTATCTTTGTTCTACATTGTTGGATTCCACTGTCTATTAGTTTGATGAGGATTTTTGAATCTATGTTTATAAAAATATTGATCTGTAAGCTTCCTTTTTAAAATGTGCTTTCAGGTTTTGGTATCAGGTCTCATATAAAACAAATTGGATGTTTTTACTTCTCTTATATCAGATTTATATTCTTTCTTTCTTAAATACTTGATAGAATTTACTTATGAAGACCTCTAAACTGTAGAGCTTTTTGTGTTTTTGTAAAAGTTTCCAGTTACATATTTTCTTTCATTGAATTCTGTCTCCATTTTTCACTCTTTGTAAAGTATGTACCTTATTTGCTTACCAAACCTCCATATTTTTTTTTGGAGGGGGGAGGTCATCCTTTTTTACTGTATGGTATTTTACAATTATCAGTCATAAATTTTGTACTCAGGTCCTTCAGAAGGATCAGTATGTTAGCAAAACTGACATACAAAATCAGGTCTTTTCTACTAGAACAAATCTATTTTTTTTCTTCCTTCCCTTCCTTTCCTTCCTTCCCCCATCCCTCTCTTTCTCTCTTTTTATCTTTCTTTCTATGTGGTTCAGAGGTGGTCTTAAACCTGCTGTGCAGCCCTAGGTGGCCTATTATGGATCATTTTCTCATGTACAAACACATCTCAATTTAAAAAAAAATTTCAAATTTTGGGGAGGAACATTCTTGAAAATCCTGAGAAGTATGTTACTCTTCAATGTTAGAAATTATTTATTACAAAACAATGAAAAATCATATGGTAAGAAATATTAAAGATAAACTGTGCTCTAAGAATAAATGAACTGTACAGATGCCCATTTAGTGACCTGTCATGAAAATCACACTTAATCAGTTTATAGAATATATTACTTACCTTAAATTCTATCCACTGAATAATAAAAAAGAATTAATCCACCAAGGACATTCTATTTCATCACACTTTTGCTTAAAGCATAGTGTCACAGTTCATGCCTATAATCTGAGCACTTAGGAGGATTACCATGAATTTGAGACCAACTTAGGGTACATAGCGAGTTCAAGGCCAGCCTGAACTAAATAGTAAGACCTTGTCTCAAAAAACAAAACAACATGGAACAAGCAACTTCTACTTAAAATTTCTTTATAATTCAAAAGCTAGAGAAATTTTTTGAATTAATATTTAGACATAGAATAGGTTTAAAACATAAATCAGTCAGTGATATTATATAATCATTCAGATTATCTATGGTGATAATTTTTTATTTTATTTTTATTTTAAAGAGAATAAAACCTAACAAAATAAAACAGAATAAAGCCAATAAAGACAAAACAATGAAAGTGGCACAGAAATTCAAAACAGAATACTAGGAAATTTATAATGGCTAACATAATATATCTTGTTTTCTTCATGATAGTTGTCCATACCATCAAACATAGTAAGATCAAATAATACAAAACAGAATAAAACCAAGCAAAACAGAACATTGAATAAAACAAAACAATAAATTGGAACAAAACAAAACAGTGAGAACAATATTGTATTTCAAAAACAAGATAGAAGAGAATCCCCTATATTTGCTATATTGCATACTGTTATCCTCCTAATGGATGCGCACATTACCAGCCTTAGGCCTGCAGAGACAATCAAACAATACAAACATTTACTTGTTTTTGTACCTCAGTTGTTATCAACTCAGCCTGTCCTCTGAACCAGCTGGTTGCTTACTGAGGGGAGTGGGAGTTCTTAATTCTCAGCCTGTGCACCAGTCAGCTCACATGGCATGTCACGGATCTCAGGCAACGCTGATATCTCACTGTGTTTAAAACTACGGAAAAAGAAATTCATGTGTGACAGACTCAAGATTAAGATGACTCCATGACATGGATCCTGAGACAGATTGTAGACTTACTCATCTTTAAACATCAGTAAAGATTCTATTTCCAGATATCATAACATTTACTAGTTTGGAAACTATTTTCACTTTAAGATTAAAGAATATTTCATGAAGAGTTTCTTGGACGTCTGATACTTTTGCTCATTGAATTTAAGTCAAGAACAAGGCAACGTTCCTCTTACACTCTATTTATGTGGGTTTACAGTTGGAATAATCCGGCCTCGGTTGTCAGGCCTGCAAATCACTGGTGGTATGAGCGTGGGAAAGATGCCGAACTACGCTGGGTCTAGGACAGTAACCTCAAAAGGTAATGTGAGCAACAATGATAATGAATCTTAGGAATTTTCACAGTGTCTGGCACATAGTATTTCCTTAATAAAAGGCAAACGTCCAAACAGGATGGTGGAAGCCATCAAGTGCATGAAAAATCTGAGACAGAATGGGTTCTGAGAAAGCTTGCCATCTGAGGAACTGAGAACAGCTCACAAGCCACTATGCTTTTCTTTATATAAGGAGAAAGGTGTTATAAGATATGCTACAATATTAGAATGTACCTCTAAAGCCCCGAAAGTGAGGAGAAAAGAAAGCCTTAAGAGTGACTAAAGGAGGTTCTACAGAGAAAAAGGAAAGGGAATTTATATACATATGCATGTGTATGCTTGCATGTGTGTATTGTATGGCATGACGAAGTTAAGACTTACTCCCATTTTTCTGTCATTGATCATAATGTTTGGGATGCAGTGTCCATCTAACAATCATCTGGTGTTGAATGCCAGGAACCATTTACCCAAAAACCTAAATTCCTGAAGGCATTGTGAAGCAGCATAACCAAGACTAATCACTTTTCTCTGTTTCGTGAGGAAAGTAAACTTCTTTTAGCTTAGTTGCTGTCAGTTCTCTATCTTTGTGGTTAAATGCATTCCTCACCCACACTATTGGCCAATAAGTTTTGTGTTGTGACTGTATTCTTCCTTCTTTTCCTTTTAAACATAAACTGAGATTTACTGAGGTATAATTAATATACCACGCAATTCACCCATTTAATGTATACTGTTCAATATATTTTTAGATATACACACACAGGGATGTGCAATCATCAATATATTCTAATTTTAGAATTTGTTTCTTCCTAAAATAGAACTCCTTTATGCTTTGGCCCTCCTTTCCTTACTCCAGTTCTCCTCTCCCAAGACTTCCAAGCTCTAGGCAACCGCTAGCCTCCTTTCTGGTTCTATATATTCTATATGTTTCAGATGAATAAAATAATATAGTATGTGGCCTTTGGTGTCTGGTTTCTTTCACTTAGAATAAGGTTTTCAAGGTTCATGCAAGGTTTTAGTTATTCATTGAATTTTCTGGATGAATAAAATTCTATTGTACATATTTATCACATTTTGTTTATCTGTTCATCAGACAATGAGACTCTGGATTACTTCCATTTCTGGCTATTATAAATATTGCTTCTGTGAACATTAATGTATAAATTTCTTATGTAGACATTTCATTTCTTGAGTGTGAGCTGCTAGGTTATATGGTAACATTTTGAATAACTGCCAAACTGTTTACCAAAGGAACTTTTGCACCAATAATACATAAAGTTTGCAATTTATTCCCAACACCTGTTATGATCTGTCTTTTTGGTGATAGTAATCCTAGTCGGTATGGACTGATAGTTCATTGGAATTTTAATTTGCATTTTTATAAGTAAGCAATGACATTGAGTTTCTTTGGAGAAATGTCTACGGAACCTTTTGTCCATTTTTATTTGAGTTGTCTTCTCATTTTTAAGTTGTGAGAGCTGTTACTATGTAAGTTGGTACTATTTAGAAATAGTGATTATTTCTAAAACAATATATTTTGACAAAGCATAAATTTATGCAATTGCAATTTAATACTTTTAGGACACTCGTGAGATATGGACATGTTTTAACTAATATAAAGGCATAGCAATTACTATTCATATTTCATCATAAATATTTGTTCCTGGTATTAATCTTAACTGTTAGTATTTTTTGGTTTAAGTAGAATCAAATTAGCTAGATTTTTTGGGCACAGACATAGTTACTTGTCTATCCCAACCACAGCCCCAAACACCTGTACTTTTTGCCTTAGCATTAATTACTATAATGCAATAAACTTATTCCTGTATATCTGAGACCCAAGTAAGTCCTTTGAAGACATGACTTCCTTTACTGAGAGAAATCACTAAAGGAAAATATTAAATATTTGGAGTTTCTCACTAACTATCACTAACTTATCTTACATAGCAATCCTACAGGTTTCAGCCTCTATTCTCTAGCAATAAAAATATATATATATATATATATATATATATATATATATATATAATTTTTTTTATTTTGGAGAGAATAAAACCAAATGAAATAAAAGAGAATAGAGTCAATCAAAACAAAACAATGAACATGGTACATGGCTTTAAAGCCTAAGAAAGAGAATCAATAATGGCTACCATAATGCCTCTTGTTATCTTCAAAAAAATTACCCATACCATCAGGCATAATAAAATCAAACAAAATAGTACAGAATAAAACCAATAAAAACAAAACAATGGAATCAGTGCAGGACTTCAAAGCAAGGTAATAGTAAAACCACAATGGGTACCATAATGCATCTCGTTATCCTCAAAGTAATTGCCTCTACCATCAGACATGATACAATCAAACAATACAAAATAGAATAAAATCAGTCACAACAAAACAATGAGAGCAATACAGGGCTTCAAAACAAGCTAATAAAAAATGACTACCACAATAATTTTGTTATCTTCAAAATAGCTATCCATGCCATCAAATACAATAAAGTTAGATAAACTGAAACAGAATAAAACCAAACTAAACAGAACAATGAAAACAATATGGATTTCAAATCATGATAATAGATTAACAATGACCACTGCTTTCTCTTTTTAGACACCTCCTCCCCTTTCACTTTCACAGGATGTATTGTGCATTTTGGATCCCACTAACTCCTTTAGTTTTTATACTAGGGAGACAACACCATATTCACCCCATGTGACTCTGAACCACTTCACCCATGAGCATGATCTCAAGTTGTATCCATTTACCTACAAAAGCCTATGAGAGCCTCAAAGTTACCTTTCTTTATAGCTGAGTAGCTTTCCATTGTATAAAAGTGCCATGATTTTCTTATCTGATGGGCAAGCTATCCCCACTTTTTTCTGGTTCCCTGTCACATAGAGCATTATTTTCTCTCCTTTGACTTTCAGTCTATGAACCCCTTTTTGGGTTAAATATGTTTCTTGTATAAAGCATATTGATGGACCTTGTCTCCTAACTCACTTTGCCTGTTTCTTTTTATTGGTGAATTGAGGCCATCTATATTAGTGATTATGGCCAACATGCACTGGCTCCTCTCTGTCATGCTATTTTCCTGCCATTGGCTGCCTACATTTCCCCTCCATTCCACTGTCTGCCCTGCTCAGTGATCCCCCTCTGCCACTATTCCTGGAACATGGTCTTTTTAATCTCTCTCTAGAATGCCCTTCAATATTTTTGTAGCATTAGTTTGGTAATCATGAATTCCTTCAGTTGTTCTTTGTCATGGAAGTACCTTGTTTTTATATTAATTTTGAAAGATAGTTTTGCAGAATACATCAATCTGGGTTGGAAGTTGTTTTCTTTCAGGACTTGAAATACTTCACTCCAAGCTCTTCTTGATTTGATAGTTTGTGTTGAGAAATCTGTCATAATTCTGAAGGGTTTTGCTTTATAGATGATCAGCTTCTTTTCACTAACAGCTTTTAATATTCTGTTCTTGTGTTGAATCTCTGGGATCTTGGTTATTATATGTCTGGCTGTAGATTTATTTTGGTTATTGCTAGCTGGAGTGCTATATGTCTCACTTACCTGAGTATCATTTCCTTTTCCTATGCTTGGGAAGTTTTCTGAAATTATTTCTGTAAATAGACTTTTAATGTCATTTGTGTTGACCTCTACTTTTTTACTCACATTTATTATTCTTAAGTTATGTTTCCTTTGGTTGTCTTGCAGCTGGTCAATTGATACTTCCTGGTTCCTTGTTATTTTTAGGAGATCTCTCCTTTCGTGATTGCAAGCTGTAAACCTGTCTTCAAGGTTTGAAAGGCTATCTTTAGTTTCTTTCAAGTGGTTTTACAAGCTTGCAATGGAGTTTTTAATTTCCTGGATATCTCTGAATCTGTTTCATGAATTCTAAGTCTTTTTTATATTTACTCAAGGTTTCCCTCATTTTCGTGTGCTCTTCTGTTCTTTAGAGGTACTTAGCAATTCTTTTATTATGTTTTTCATTTCTTCTTTTATCTTAGATGTTATCTCTGTTCTAATTTCTTTTATAGCCTTATGAAAACGTTTCTTTACTTCAGTTGTCATTACTTCAGAAACTGCAGGTGTGTGACTCCTGATCTCTTCCGTGTTTACATCTCCTGGACTAGCTCTGCTTGGCTTAGAGGCCAGAGACTGCCTTTTGCTTCTTAATCTTGACATATTCCTTAGTTCTTCCAGACAAGTGGGTAGTGGGATCCCAGGCACTTTCCGTATTGGATACAACTTGTCTGAAGCGAGACTGTTTGGTTCTTCCAGCCAGTGCTGGCTATGAATATCTGATGGTGCCCATTGGGTGCTCTGGTGCAGGGCTGTCTTCTGCTTTTCCCAGCCGGCTTTGGCTCACCCATGGCTGCTGGCAGGCACGCAGGGGTGAGGCTGGCCGCTGCCTCCTAGCTGGTTATCCGCGGAGATCTACCATGATATGATGGTTGCTAGAGTGTGTGCTGGAGGGAGGGGGGCAGGCTGGCTGTTGCCTCCCTACCAAGCTAGTAGTTAACAGCAGGGAGCCCCCACCATGGCTTTTACAGAGCACCTGGGGGCGGGGCTGGCTCCCACCGATAGGCCTAGCTGGTTACCATTGGGGAAACTCCATGGCTGTTGGAATGCGCACAGGAATGGGCCTTAGTCCAAGCAATTTTGTTCTGCTCCCAGCTAGGAGCTGCTACAGGGAGCAGCTGCAGTTCTGGTTCCAGGCTTATCCTACCCAACTCCAGAATGGCTCCTGACCAATCACTGTTTCCCGTGGGAGCACTGAGCCCTGTGTACTCACTGCCAGCCAGTGCAGTCCTCTGTCTGCTGCTTCCCTCCACCACTGTGTGTCTTTGCAGAGGGTTTCAGGCTTGCCAGCCACCAGCATCACCCTGACTGTGCATTCCCAGGTTCCAAGAACTCCTCACACAGCGGGTCTGGCTCCAGGTGAAGGCATCACCAGCTACTGCCTTCTTCTTTGTTTAAGTTTTCCTTTTTTATTCTCTCTGTGGGCTTCAGTTCTCCTGGATCCAGGGGATCCTCTTTGTTCCTTCTTGTCTTCGCCATGATGCTATGTAGTCCAGCATCTGGACTGTTTCTCTCAGAGAGGCTGTTTATTCTGCTGCTTATTGTTCTGCTATCTTCCTGGAAGTCTGACTTTATATTTTCTTATCAAGACTAAGAATTGGGGCAATCCATAACAGGCAACTTTAATATAAATGGAATAAATTCAGTTCATGGTTTCCTACTTTGCTTTATTTTCCGTTTTCCTCTGTGGCTATTTTAGATTTCTGTTCTTCTCTGAACTCCTTCCTCATTATGTTCCCACATGATTCTATTAGGAAGCCAGCCTTTCTTCCTATATTATTGTGAAAACAGAAGCTCTCAGACAGGTGCTACCTCTGCTTCCTGCCATCTCACTTGGAAAAACTATCTGTATCTTCTTCCATCCAGTTCTGGTCCTGTGGCAGAGGCCTTTCTGTCCCATGTGAAGCTCAAACCTGTGCTTCTTATTTTATCCCATCTGTCTTTTCATAACACTCAGTCCATCATTTCTCCCCTTCACCTGTTCTGATAGCTTTGCACTAAACCTGAAACATAGTTGTTTCATCTTATGAGAATAAAACACCTCTCTGAGTTCCCATAACTTCCTCTAATTGATAACCCAGACCTTTGCTTCCTTCATGACTCAGTGCCTAAGTCCATTTCAACTTTTCATTCCTTCAATCCATTGTGCCTTTACAATGTTTGTTAATGGAATACTGAAATAAAATTGTAAACCAAGTAGAAGATATTGGAGCAAAGAAAGGGGTATTGCATTCTAGGCGAAGAGTATAATGTGTGCAAAGACCAGAAGTTGGAGCCATGGTAAGTTCATTTCATACAGACTGTAAAATACAAGGGAAGAAGCCTTAGAGACAAGGCAGGGAGTTAAACAAATACCAGGTAACAATGTTATAATATGGCAGGCCTATGTCCTGTTGGTTCTGGGCAGTAAACCAAGAGGTTTAAAAAGGGAAGCAAACTCATCAGACTCAATTCGTATGAGATTGTCTATATGCAGCAGGAAGGATTAGAACGAGCCAGGCTGATATGGGTATAAGGAGATACAAGACTGTTTTGGTGAACTAAGTGAGGGATGATTTTTTTTTTCTGAACCAGGGTAAAGGTAGTGAAGATGAAAGGAAGTGGAGAGATTTGAGGGCCACACAGGAGGTAGATATGGGCATGATTTGGTGGTGGTGATTCAGAGAAAGGAAGAATGAAGGTGGGAGTGAAGTAAATGATGGCACAGGTTCATAAAATGGGCAACTGAATGCATCATGATGCCTTCGCTAGCACAGGGAATAATAGAAAAGAGAAATTTCACAGGAGCTGAGATGTTCCTATTTTGATGTGATTCATCCACTTGAAGTAGCATAGGTAAGTTTACATGGTGATGTTGGACAGGCATTTGTACACATGATTTTGCCCCTGATGAAACAGCTGTAAGGTAAACTAGTATGTTTAACTTCTGAACAGAGGACTATAGCACTAAGAAAGAATGTTAAGTGGGAAGATAAGAGAGTGCCTAGTGGAGAACTCTGAGGAACATAAATATTCAAATGAGTAGGAAAGAGCCCACAAATGTGATGGACAAAGAACTGTCACAAATGTAGACATCTAAAGGGGAGGGGAAAGTTGTCATCAACATCAAATGATCATCAAATAACATTGCTGAAATGTGTTCATTGGATTTTGGTGCCTTTAATGAGAGTAATTTCAGTGATTTGCTCACACAGTTAGTTACAGACCTGAATTTTGAAGCCAGGTCTAACTTTAAAACGTAAACGTCTAGTGCGTGAGAGAAAATATCTCATTGTTCTTGACTTTCAAATTCAATCAGCAAATGTCATCAGATTTCCAAGAGATTTTTAATAAAAAGTGGTATTCTTTAATACGAAGATGAAAATAGTTTCCAAGCCAGTAAATGTCATTATGTCTGGAAGTAGAATCTTTATTGAAGTGTAAGGATGAGTAATGCTGCAGTTTGCTTCAGGATCTATGTCATAGAGGCATGTTAATATTGAGTCTGTTATACACGAATTTCTTTTTGTTATTTTAAGGACAATGGTGCAAAGCAGACTCACATAATGGTCCACCAAAGCAGGGAAAAGTGAAGAGTGATGGAGGGCTGCACTGCCGGAGGAGATGACATTTGAGAACAATCGTGAGTGCAGTGCAAATACATTCATGCATCGGGTTGAAATAAGGCATTTCCATGTGAGAACAGCAGATACAAAGGTCCTAAGGAGAAAAGATGCATCATGTGGAAGGCCTGAGAACCGTAAGCTTAATTTTTTAGTGGAACTCTTCTAAAATCAAAAAAGATGCAATTTTAAGACTATGTTTTTGTGCCTTTTTGGAGTCAATTTTGAACAAGCATTGTGCAAGTACTATACAGTATTTTTTTTAAAAAATACTGAACCATTTAAAAATAAATTGCTGACACAGTCAATCATCCCCAAATTTTAATGAGCATTTTCCACACATAAAGAAAGGTCTGAGAGACAACATTTTGAAAAAAACAATATGGTATTTTCTCAAGAGTTTTATCACTGCATACATGAAGAATAACTGCTTTTGTGACTATAATAGGCTATATGAATGAATAAATACAATGGAATTAGCACAACAAAAGTTGGGACTATAACATATACTGTTTTATAAAAAAAGATTTGTTGAATGAATAAATGAATACATTTCAGGCAGTTCAAGCAATTTACAGATTCAAAGTTTCTGCTGTTTTAATCATACTATCATAAATATCAGCCTTATTATTACTTTAAATTATTTTTATAGCATATATGTTAGAATAATGGTGTATTTTATTATATTTTAATAAGAAAATATTTATTGTTTTTGTGATTTTATTAGTTTGTGTATATTTGGAATGAACATGGTAATAAATGCTAAAATACTGTGTTGATAAAACAGTAAGTTTATGAACTTACCAAAAATAAGAAAGATTTAAATGGCAACTCATTCGCCATTGATAAAGGTATTATTTGAAGATGTGGCTAAATGTTCTGCCTGTCTCCAATTCACATGTCTTGATATTGCTTCTGGATGGCTAAACATACTTATATCACTTATGTTTGATTTTCATGTTTAATTCAACCTCAATTTGGATTCTCCTTCCCTAAAAGCAATCAACATTAATGAAATATTTGTGATGATAGTAAGAAAAACATAATTTTAGGTTAAGATCAATAGTTGTATACTATTAAGTAACTGAATAGGTTGGAAATATGCCTTTCATATGATTATCTTACTGACTATAATATCAAACTGTACCTTCTAAGGCAAGTAGCTCTTTTCATTTACTATTTTGCTTGGTAATGTAGGCTCTTGAGTAGTACTCTTCTCAGTAAAAACTATAATAACAGCTGCGACATTTGCTGTGGCTGAGATAGTTGAGTTTTATTTATTTACTAATATTAACTATTTTGAAGTTCTGCTAGGCTCAAAGAATTAGATCTTTTGAGTCGTGATGTCCTAGAGTTGGCTTGTTGAAGTAATCACCAGTATTTTGTTTGCTTCAACCAAGTGAATACTAACATATAGTATGATTCACCAATCTGGGTGTCCAAGTAGGTCAACTGAGAATGGCTACATTAGGTGGAGAGCCTCTATTGTAAGGCTGTGTACAATTACCTTATATATTGATGCAAGGGAAAAAGGAGGAAGATTGAACAAATAGAAAATAATACCAATAAAAACCTCAAAGAAATGTTAACTAGTAATAGAGATCCTCTCTGATTTTTATTGATTATAGCTCCTCACATTGTCTGAAATAATTTTTTGAGGCTGGCCATGAAAGGAAGCATTATTCTTAAGAAATGAACAACTTTGAAATAACAATAATATTTCTTCAAAGTATGTTAAGTGTCTGCATAGTTGTCATTACATTACTTCAGTGATCTCTAATTGCAGTACTTGGTATTGATTTATTTTTCTTTTGTTTACCTGTTTGAAGCTATTCCCTCTCCCAAGAAGAGTGTATCTCATTCCCCATTAAGAAATTATAATTTCTTACTGTTTTTCTTAGAAATCTATCTACAAAAATTTTTCTGGAAGGTTTTTAGTAGCTTTCTATTTGATAATTCTGAATGTCTTCATTTAGTGATATTGCAGGTATTGAACCCATCTGTATACCATTAGATCATCTCCCTGGCTCCTGACTCATGGATTGCAGGAAATGGAGACCAAAACTGCTGAGACCCAGTGAAAGATGAGGACTCCAGAAATTTTTAGGGAGAAACATATTATTGGAATGTGATAGAAGTGTCGATTTGAGAAGTTTAGAAGCTTAACTAAGTAATTCAGCAGTTCTACAGACTAGAGTGTAGAGTTCATGCCCTAGGGAGGCTGTTTACACTTTAGGATATTGTAGCAGTTGATTCATTATGTCAACTTGAGAAGTTTAGAAGTTTAACTAAATGATTCAGCAGGGAGACAGGGTCCTCACTTTGTACAGATCCTGAGCTCCTGCAAGAGGAAGGCAAGGAGATGGTGTATTACACCTGCCCCAGGGTGGGTAGCCTTCTTACAATATAAGCGAAGAAAAGAAGCTTGTTCCTTTTCACTCTTGTTGCTTTTTTCAGTCTTTCACTACCATGAACTGTTGTCCCTCTGCCATGGCACCTTGCTTTGGAGCCAGCTTATTATGGACTGAACTCTATAAACTGTGAGCTAAATAAAATTTTCCTTCCTTTGGGGGTGGGGTATTTTGTCCAGCAATGAGAGAAAAGTAACTAAGACATGTAGTGAAAGCTGAGGACTCCAGAAAGTTTCAGGGAGTAACACAGTATTGGAATGAGATGAAAGGTCTTGTGAGTTGCAGGGAGAGTATGAGATACTGCAACCATATGAGTTCTTCAACAGGCAATAGTTAGTGAGTGACTCCAGTCCAAGCTCCTACCATATTCTCTGGAGAGAGTCCTTGCTAAGATTCCATTCTGGGGTAGGGTTGATTGTTTGAACCAGGACTCAAAGCAGCAGTGGGATGGGTTCAATTTATAGCTCCCAGTGATAAGTTCTCATATTGACTGGGTGAGAGAGAGCCACAGTGGACATCCATAGTCAAGGAGGAAGGGAAAGACTGGAAAGAGACTCCTCTCAAGTATTTAAGCTAATGGATACATTTCTTGCCCTTAAGTTAGAGGCTGGGCTTATCCTCAATTGCTGTGGATTTGAAAGTTGCAGCATTGGCACCCTTACTCTAATCCTACCACTTTCTGATGTCTGCATACAACATGGATCTAGGGTCTGGATGCCTTCTTTATCTACCAGGATAAGCAGGACTTATCTTAATAGACACTGCCTCATAGTTGTTGATCCCAGAAGAAAACCACTTTTAAAATCACGGAGAAATATCTTTTATTCCTTTGTTTGTTGTTTTGATTTTTTTATGCATGTTCATTTTTTCTTCTTTGCTTTTATCCTTTCTTCTTTGCCAATATATTGAGGTTTGGGCAATTTTCTTGGTCTTTCTTCTTTACTTCTTGTCTATTTTTCTTTTGTCTTTATTTTTTCCTCTTTTACCTTTTAATTTTTCTCCTTTAAATTTTTTGTCTTAGTTTTACTTCCTATATAATTTTTCTCCCCATTTTTCTTTTACCTTCTATTTCTCATCTTACTCTTGTCTAATATAATAATCTTCCTCCTACTTCCCAGTAAGGTCTTTTGTGCCAGGTTTTTTTTCCTCCTTGTTTCTCATATCAAATAGTTTAAGGTTTAAAATTTTTTCTCTTGAATTTCTCCATTCATAAGCCCTACAGCTTTAATGATATAACTGTACACCTATATTTAATCTTTTGATAGTTAACTCTGTAAAATCATTGTTGAATTGTTTTATATCATTGGGAGAGGTACAGGTACCACATTTAGTGCATACTGACCGTAGCTCAACTTTTGGGTCGTCTTAATGTTTGCACCATAATTGCAGACTTCTTCTCTAAGGTTAACGGTGGTAAATGATTGGTTATTTTAGTATGTTAATATTCAGTTTTTCTCAGATGATCTTACTGCAGCTGATTTACTTGATATTGCGGGGTTTACATGTCATTATTTCTCTGTAAGCCGACACTCAGATTACCTTTGTGAAATTAGCAGTGCTGGAGTGCATTCCCCAAATAACTCAATTATTGAGCTAGTTACTATGCATACTCCCCTCCCAAATTAATCAAGATGGTTGGATTTAGAACATGAGGCAAAGGACATCATGCCCAAAGTGCATCACTGAAAAGCAACTAAAGAGAAGTCTAAACTATCACTCTCTGCATTATAAACATACATAAACCTCAGCAAAGGGCAACACAAACAAACAAACAAACAAACAAAACAATAGAAATGGAAGAAGATAAGGCAACCAAATGCTTCCCAAAACTTCCAACCCCATGAACTAATCTGGGGGCACCAGTGGGCAAAATAGCAAACCGCACACATGAATTACTCAAAAGGACAACAGAAGAAGTTAGAAAACACATCAAAGAAGTATTGATCAGGATCACAAAAGATATAACTAAATAGATTATGGATGTAATAACCAAAATCATCCAGGAGCTTTCAGAAAACATTAATGAAAGTTAGTTGTGCTAGACAAAATTATACAAAACATGAATGGCCAGTTTTGTCAAGAATTAATATTAATAAAAAGATTTCAATCAGAAATTCAGGAGATGAAAATTATGTTGAAAATATGGGCAGCATAAGTGGGAAATATGAGGAAAGAATTTCAGCTCTAGAAGACAATGATGCTTTCATAGACCAATTCTTCAAGGAGACCGTAAAGGCAACAAAATAGCATGAAAAATGGATTCAACAGCTGGTAGATGATGCAAAGAAGATTAATTTAAGAATTAGAATAAGTGGACAATCAAAAGACAACAAAAATGACATGGCAAAAACAGTTCATAGATATAATGACAGACTACAAAGTGAAAGAGGGATCTTCCCAAATACAAGGAAAGAAATAAACATATAGATAAGTAGATATATAAAACCCCAACAGTCACAAGTAAAAGAGACTATTCCCATGGGACATTATACTCAAAGTTCCAAATATCCACCACAGCAACAAAATCTTAAAAGTTGTTAGAGAAAGGCAACACATCCCATATCTTTATATTACTTATTAAATCCCATTAGAATTACAACAGACTTTTCTATAAAAACTTTAAAGTCCAGGAGGGCTTTTACTGAACGGTTTCAAGCCATAAAAAAATAACACTTTCTAACCCAGACCTATGTATCCTGCAAAATTTTCTTTCAACATTGATGGATATTTCCATGTTGAGGAGCATCACAAGAAATTTATAACCACCCAACCAGCATTATAAAAGCACTGTATTTTCAGATCATAGTGCAATGATGCTGAAATCAATGGCAAATGAAACCACATTTTCATATGTAAGAACATATGAAAACGAATCAATATCCTATTGAATAATCAGTGGTTAACAGATAAAACTAAAAAGAAATTAGACAGTTACTACAATCAAATGGTAATGCCAGTATGACATTTAGGAATCTATGGGACACAATGAAAATGTTCCTAAGAAGAAAGTTTATAACAGTGAATTTGTACATCAGGAAAACAGCATGAACCCAAACAAATAACCTAGTGATTTATATCAAGGCCCTAGAAAAACAAAAACAATCCAAATCTAAATCTAGTACAAAGAAGGAAATTATAAAATTGGAAAGAAATTAATGAAATTGAGACTTAAAAAAAATCAATGTGTCAAAGAGTTGGTTCTTTGAAAGAATAAAAGAGATAAACCCTTAGCTAATCTTATCAAAATAATGAAAAAAAGACCCAAATCCATGCCATTAGAAATAGAAAAAGTAAAATCACAACAGATTACGTAAAAATCCAGAAGGTTTTCAGTAACTTCTTTGAGAACCTGTAATCACATATGGAAAATTCAGAAGAAATGGATAGCTCTCTAGTGTTATGCTTTGTGTCTAGATGTCCCCAAAGCCTCATGTGATCATAGGGCTTTTTCAGAGCTAGCTGAATCTAGAATGTGTGATGCTATGTGATTAGTAAATTATTCCACAGATTGGAATTAGCATAATTCTGGATTTGGGGATTTGGGGATGGTTCAACATATGCCAATTGATAAATGTCATAAACAGAAGCAAGGGCAAAAATCAGATACACTCCCCAATAGATGCAGAAAAAGAATTTGATGAAATTCATCATAACAAACATGAAGAAAATAGAAATAAAAGGTCTTTGTTCCACTCTAATAGAAGCCATCTCTGGTTAACCAATGGCAAATATCATACTAATCAGAGAAAAACTGAATGCTTTTTCTCTAAATTTGGGAGAAAACAAGCATGTCTTTTATTACTACTTCCACTTAAAAAATTCTTGAAACATTAGCCAAAGCAATTAGACAAGAGAAAGAAATGCAAGCAGTATGGATAGGAAAGGAAGAAGTTAGCATTATTTGTGGATGATATGATCCTCTATATAGAAAATTCCAAAATACCACCAGAAGACTTCTAAAGTCCATAACCAAACTTAGTGGTGTGGCAGGATACAACATCAATGCTCAAAAATTAACAATGTTCCTGTATACTAATAACAAACTCATCAAGAGAGAAATAAGGGAAATAGTATCTTTCATAATAGTATGAAAGATACTATTCCTAGGAATTAAGCTAATCAAGGAAGTGAAAAACCTGTATAATGAAAACCACAATATGTATTTTGGAAAAGGAGATCAAAGAAGACATCAGAAAATAGGACACCTCCTTTTCCTGAATAGGCAGAACCAGTATAGTCAAAATGGACACACTTTCAAAACTGCTATGCCAGTTTAACACCACCCCAATTATTATGCCAATGAAATTCCTCACAGAACCAGAGAAAGCAAAACTACATTCACATAGAACCAGAAAGGATATCAAATAGGCAAGGAGCACCACAATCCCAGACTTCAAGGTATAGTACAAAGTCATAGAGATAAAAACAGCATGATATTGGTAATAAAACAGATTTGTGGATCAATGGGACAGAAAAGAGTATGCAGAAACAGCTTCAGGTATACCCAGATACCTTGTCTTTGACAAAGGGGATGAATACTTTTGCTAGAGAAAAGAAAGCATCTTTAACAAATTAAGAGAAGTCAAGATGGCCAATCAGTGAGCAACATAATATAAAGCCTCCCAGGAGAAAGAACTCATATGCCAGAATAAAACACCCTGGAGAGATCCAGACAGAGGGAGATGGATCTTCTTGACACAGGAAGAAATTAAAATGTAAAAAAGCTCATCAAACACATCAGGACTACAACTGAAACAGCTAAAAATTACAGGACACAGTGTTTTTGTAGCAACCTGCCAAGTTTGTGCCAGCCTGAATTTGTGCCAGCTTGAATCTGCGCCGGCCAGCAGAGCTGCCCAAACTCATTCCCACCACCACTCACAGGAACCACAGCAGCGCTGAAGTCAGGGGTTGGTGAGCCCAACAGAGAGCGGAGATGGCAAAGGGACCTTCATTAATCCACAGTCAATGCTGAGAATGAGACCCCCCCCCATGGGAAGGGCACAACCAAATGGGCAACATGTTGGAACCAGGCAGGAGGAGCATGAACTGGGATCCACAGTGACTTCAGTTGGTTGCTCCTTCCCCAGAGCAGATTCATGGGATTTGCTTGGACTGGGCTGTGCCCCTGGCCAGGACCCAATGAGCCGTCCCAAATTGATTCCCTGCGCCTAGCATGCACTAACTAGGTGAAGGCCCCTGAAGTTTGGCTGACCTGGTGGGGAAGGGCTGGCACACAGCCACTGCTTACACCTCAGTGACAAGAGCCGGCAGGAGAGGGTGGAGGTCCCTTGCCAGAGTGCTTTGGAGGAGATGTGGCCAACAGGGAAGAGGGCTGGGACCTGCACTGTAACCTGTGTGGAGGAAGCCAGGACCATGACAAGAGAGACAGGCAGGAGGAGGCCTCCAGCCCAGAACCCTGAGAGCACTGATCCAGGAGAGGGAAAAATAAGGGAGACTGAGGGCAGCAAACATGCAACAACAGACATGGTTTCAATGGACATTAAGAGATGTCTTTGGGACCTTGTAGACGAGCTCAAAACTGAAATATTAAATCAGGTAAAGCAAGATATGAGTAGAGTAATAACAGAAATGCTCTCAGGAAGCATCTCTCAGGAAGATACAGATGGGAGAAGGAAGGAACACCAATAAAGGATAGAAACATTCGATAAAGAATATAAAGAAAATATAGAATACATGAAGCAGATTCAAAGAGACTACCAGGGAATTAAAAACTCCATTGAAAGCTGGCAAAATGCCTTAAAAGAAACCTAAGGATAGACTATCAAAACTTGAAGACAAGTTTGCAATGTGTGATCATGAAAGGAAAGATCTCTTAAAAATACCAAGGAAACAGGCAGTAACAATAGAAAGGCTAGAAGATGACAAGAGAATCTACAATTGAAGAATAAGAAATGTGAACAAAGAAGCAGGAATACATACAGGCAAATTACAAAGGCTATTCATGGAAATAATTAAGGAAAACTTCCCAAGCATGGGAAAAGAAAATGACATTCAGTTATGAGAGCCATACAGAACTCCAGCCACCTACAACCAAAACAGAGCTACACCCAGACATATAATAATCAAGATACCAGAAATTCAATATAAAAGCAGAATATTAAAAGCCATCAGAGAAAAGAAACAGATTACCTATAAAGGTAAGCCCATCAGGATCACGGCTGACTTCTCCACACAGACCATCAGATCAAGAAGAGCTTGGAGTGAAATATTCTAAGCCCTGAAAGAAAATAGCCTCCAGCCCAGATTGATGTACCCTGCAAAACTGTCACTAGAAATTAATGGAGAAACAAGATGCTTCCATGACAAAGAGGAACTGGGGGAGTTTGTGACCACCAATCCAACCCTAGAGAATCCTGAAGGACATTCTAGAGAGACAGAAAAAAATCAGGATTTTAGGGACAGTGGCAGAAAGGCCTCAATGAGTGGGGCAGGCAGTAGAATGAAGGAGAAAACTAGACAAACAAAGGCAGAAAAATAGCATAGCAGAAATGAGGCAGAGAAGGATTGCTAGAATCTCTAAAATAGATGGCCTTGATACACTATATTGTTAATAGTGCACCAGGATTTAAAACCCACATTACTGACACTACTCTGCTTAGATGTATTATATTCTGTTCCAGTCATTCTACCTGTACTAGATTTGAGGGCACAGACAGTAATCCTGAAAATAACAGGATATAGTAAGGTAATCATCCCTCATTTCCTATTAACTTTATCTAAAGCTCTGTAAAACCTACACTGTTTTACCATGACTGATTGTAATCGAATCTGGTTTGTTAGATCACTGTTTTGCATTGATATATTTTATTCAAAGCTGTGTGATTGATAGTATCAAGTCTGAGAGTATAGGCTACTGCGTTGAAGATGACAAGATTCACTAGAATATCCACTCTGGTTTGATTATTACCTGCCTTTGAAGTTTTATACTGTCTACAATGTTTTATTTTTACTAATATTGTTATGTACTGCTGTATTCAATTATACTTCTATATTCAATTATGCCTGATTGAAGATAATAAGAAACAACACAGTAATCATTGTAGATCATCTTGTACTGTGGTTTTATACGACTTTTTGGTTTCATGTTTTTATAGGAATTTGTTTTGTTTTGTGTTGCTATGTTTTGTTTTTCCCTCTAATACAGAAAGGATAGAAATACATGTAGAGACTCATGCATGCATAGCTGTTCACACTCTCACTGTTTGAATATCTACTTTGGATGCTTTAATTTTGTAACTTGAACAACTATTTCTAAGAGGACAATATGTAATTTATCAGCTAGTTATTTCATATGGTTTATCTTTTTTTTTGAAATTCTGTATTATCTCTACCCTTTAGATGCTTTTGTTTCTCTTTAAACAAACAAACAAACAAACAAAAAAATGGTTTGCAGAAAAAGGCTAACCACATGCTTAAGATTGAACCTATACCCACATGTCTGAACATACACTACACTAAAATCAAAATGGATCAAAGATCTAAATATTAAAACAGAAACACTTAATCTGCTGAAATATAAAACAGGAAAAACTCCTGAAGACATAACCATTGGCAAAGACTTTCTGAATAGAGTCCTACTTGGAAAAGAAAAAACAAGAATGAACAAATGGGATCACATCAAATTAAAAAGCTTCTGTACAGCAAAGGAAACTATCAAAACAGTGAAGAGGCAACTAACAGAATGGAAAAATATTTTGCCAGCTACACCTCAAAGGACTCTAGAATATAAAAACACTCAAAAGGATCCCTAACAGTGAAAATGCACTGAAAAAATGAACATATGAAGTGAATCGACATTTTTCAGATGAAGTACACATGGCCAATAAATGTATGAAAAAATGTTCAATATCACTGGCCATTCTAGAAATGCCAATCAAAACAGCACTGAGAGTCCATCTCACTTCAGAAAGAATAGCTATCTCCAAGAAATCAAACAACAGGTGATGGAAAAGGCTAGAAGGGGAAAGGAGCTCTTTTTTGTTGTTGGTGGGAGTATAAAATTAATTACAACCACTATGGAAATCAGTCTGGAGTCTCCTCAAGACACTAAAAATTAGAAATCTCAATTCAACTCAGCTATTCTAGGTATCGGCTAGAAAAAGTGGAAAGACATCAGATCACAGTGATATATGCACACCCACATTTATAGCAACATAATTCATAACAGGTAAATATTTGAAGCAGCCCCTATATCCATCAATAAATGAATGGATAAAGGAAATGTGATATTTATACACAATAGAGTACTACTCTGCTATAAAGAAGGATAAACTTGAGTAATTTGTAGAAAATTGATGTATTTGGAGACCATAACTTTAAGTGAATTAAATTAGAGACACAAGCTTAATTTGCATGGTTACTCTTATACAAAAACTAAATATATAAATAAAGTGCAAAATAGAGGATAAAATTCAGGAAAAAAGGAGAGAGAAAAAAGTTACTGTAATCCAGCATGGACAATATATCTAAAAGTGTACTTTGATTTAGCATAATTATGTATGTGTTTTGTATGTTGGTTAGCCTGTTATTCTGGCTTTTAATCTGTATTTATGATTATTAATTTAATGACAGATTTTAAAATAAAGAAATGAATATAATGCTGCAAAAAAGAAAGAAAAAAGAACAAGTAGAGAGAGAGGTGGAGTTGTATTATGAACATGTACCAATTCTCCACCATGAATGTAATTATTATGTACTGCAAACACGTACTAATGAAAGTAAGTTTAAAAAGAGTTGGAAATCATTAAAAAATTAAAAGTGAAATACTGTTTGCTCCTCAGAAATGTAAAAGTTAGTCCAAATTGATTTAATTTATGATTAAATTTTATGATTTTCTTTGACTTAATTGGTGACAGTTGACCAAGGTATTGCAAAATAAGCCTTGGGACTCATCAGCCAATTTGTAACTCATTATGCACAATTCAAACACACCAAATAAATGACCCAAATATGCTGGTATCTATAGATTTCATTCATCTTTACCTTCCACAAGAGATGTTCCATAGTAACTTGAAATAAAAGGTACATACTTCTTGTAAGAAAAATAACAAGAATAGAAACAACAGAAAATGCATGTGATTAAACACTGGTAATTAAACAGTGAAAAAAATCACTATCATTACAAATCATGAGAACTGTTCAGAGTACAGTGGAAAGAACTTATCTCATTACTGGCTGAGTTGCTAGAGATCTAGTCTATGGAGAAATTGGGGTGAGAAAGGAAAATTTGGTAGCTGGATAAAAGAATGGGGTCGAATGACTGACCTGGTACTGAGACCCTTCAGTTCACGGAATGAACAAAAATATTTCCCTTCCTGCCTCCATAAATCATGTCTGACTGTGCAAGACAAATTCTCCAACTAGGGCATAGCAGAGGTCAGTGTGACATAAACCCGTGAACAAGAGGCCCTTGCTGATTTATTTAAGGTCAGTATGATTCTGGTTTTTGTTCTTTCTTTCTTTCTTTCGTTTTCTTCCTTCTAAATTCCCATTGGGTTTTGGCACACTCATAAAACTAGAAAGCTCTATACAGCAGGCTGTGAAGCATGTTGAATATCTGGCCTGATTAGCTCATTTTGGGCAATTCTACAAAACTCTAAGCACTTAAGTTCTTAAAGACATAAGACTCTGTTATTCACTTTCCTGACTGTGGTTTTTCTCCAGAACTCTCCATAGTGGAGCATCCGCATCAGTGCTTTATGTCAAAGTATAAATGGTTACTCTACTTTTGGGCACTGTTTGGATATGTTCTCTGCCAAGAAATGTTACTTTCCCATCTTTACTTCAGAAATTTAAAGGTAAATCATGATGCCTTTAGAGTTACTGGCGACTCTTGGAGTTTGATGGTGATGTAGTATATATTTTACTCAATTTCCAAATGCCTGAGGCTAACTTCTTTTTCTTGAGGCTAATTTTGACACACCCATCCATGTGAAACTTTTAAGAACCCTTTTTTGTTGTTGTTCATCAAGTATTTTCTAATCACATTTAACTTCAGTTTCTTATTTTTCCTGTGTTTCACTAAAATTATCTCTCATTGAAGTCCACTTAGCCTCAATCATTTTTTGGTTGTCTTTGTAAAAATATTCACATACAATTTAGAAAAAAGTATCATTTTGATCTACACTCTTTAATACCCTTTTAGTTGTTTTATAAAAACAACAAAATATATTTAGGAAGAATAAATGTCCTTTCTCTACTTCTGTACCTCAAAAGCAAACAAGTAGCAATGACAACTCCCTTCTCAAACTCTATCTCAGCCAAGTATATTCATCTCAAGTATTCCAGTAATATGTTTTCTCATTTATGCCCATATGGATTATGGGCATAAATGCCCATATAAGCTCAGAAGGAGATGTTTTCCATTGTGAATATATAGTTTACTTACACCAAACTCTAATATAGAAGAGACACTGGCAAAATGAGAAATAACCAAGGTGAATTTAAGCCAGTGAGTTACTTTTTCTCTGTTACTATATTTCCTGTGTTTTAAAGTAGTTTCAGACTTTGACCTTTACAGAGGAAAAATATATCTGGGGGCCCGAAAATGTATTATACTCTGGAGATTTTTTTCTAAACAAAATGTTGATTTCAATCACTGATTTCATCCTTTGGAGTGTAAGTGGAAGATGTTGGTTAGTACAAGATTTAGTTTTAAACTGGGTTTATTGCCATAAGAATGAAAGATTGGGTCTAGTTTTAATCTTTGGCATATAGAGAGCCAATTTTTCCAGCACCATTTATTAGAAAGGCTATTTTTAATTTTTCTTTCAGTGAACACATTTGCCCCTCTGTCTTTTGCTTCTGGTTTGGGGAATTGAACTCAGGATCTCATACTTGCTGGGCAGGCACTGTGCCACTGAGTTATACCCCTGGCTGTTGGACCTTTGTCAAAGATAAGCTGGCTGAGTATGTTTGTAGTTGTGTTTGCATCTTCCAATCTGTTCCACTGGTCCTCAGGTTTGTTTTTTTTCTGGGACCATGCTGATTTTATCAGAGTAGCTTTGTAATATAATTTCAAATCAGGGATTGTGATGTTTCCTGCCTTGTCTTTGTTGCCCAGGATTACCTTTGCTATTCTGGGTCTCTTTTGTTTCCAAATAAGTTTTAGGAATGTTTTCTTTAGTTTCATGAGGTATGTTAATGGTATTTTGATCAGTATTGCATTAAATCTGTATAACAATTTTGGGAGTTGTGGCCATTTTCACAATGTTTGTTCTTCCTATCCACAAGCAAAATTAACCTTTTCTCGAGGATAATTTTGACACATCCATGAATGTGAATGGGGCCACCAGACTTCTGGCTGACACTTATCATCTCATAATTTCCATAGAGCCATATAGACATGACTGTTGAGGAATATAGTTTACGCCACAAGCAAAAGGAAAGTTTATGCTAATATTGTTTGGAAAATTTTTTATGCCTACATTTTGCACACTGAGCAACTATTTTAAAGATAACAACATGTAATGTATTAACTATTGTTATTGTCCTATTTTGTTATGAAATTCTGGTTTTATCCTTTTCCATAAAATAAAAAAAAAGAATGAAAGACTGAATTATTTGAGCTGTCAATGCAAGGCAGGAATATAAGAAAACAAAAGTTACAAACTCTGCAAGTGAATTTTTCACAGCTCAGAGGGACGTGCAGATACTGCTAGTGGCTCAGCTTAATAACATACTTTTCCACAAA
Source organism: Hydrochoerus hydrochaeris (assembly GCA_004027455.1). Classification (NCBI taxonomy): domain Eukaryota; kingdom Metazoa; phylum Chordata; class Mammalia; order Rodentia; family Hydrochaeridae; genus Hydrochoerus; species Hydrochoerus hydrochaeris. The sequence continues at coordinate 8,080 of PVLA01003862.1, read as the reverse complement.
AATGCTCAAGGAAATCACTTATGTTAATTCTTTTGTATTTAAGTGAATTTAAAATGATTTTATTTTCCAAATTAACAATATCCTTGAGACAAACTAGAGACAAGCTTATTGATCAGAACTAGGTTTGACATTTTTATTTTGGATGTGCTGCATTGGTCAATATAAAGTACAAAGCACAAAGGGTCACATAATTGTTTGAATGGTGACAGTCTGAATAAATTAATACTGTTTTTGAATGGTTTGTGTTAGTCTTCATTTCCTTTTAATTTGTCTAAACTTTGAGTTCAGCTTGTTTCTTAAATCTACTGTGTTTTCTCAAAATTATGGAAAGGGAAAAATAATTCATAATCTTTGAGAGCCTTTCAAAGAGAGAAGTTAATAGATATCAGTGGCTAAAGGTATAATTTAAAAAACAGATTATATAACATTATCCTTCATTCAATCTTTTTTTCCTTCTTCATTCTTTGATGCATTTTTATTGAGTATCTTCTACTTACCAGGATGTTTGTTACAGTCTGGATAATTATTGCTGGTGTCTTGGAATTTCCACACCAGTGGAAAATGCAGACAATGACAAGTTGATTCAAGTATAGTTTTATGCAGTAACTGCTTTCCTAGAAAGTTCCTCGAGTGTCACTGGATGAAACAATACAGGTTGATTTCTGCAGGAAATGACACATATGCTGAAGGCACATGGAATCAAGTCAGGGAAATGGGAGGAAGTTCTGGAGCTCGTTGCATGCTTGGGAGTAGCATGGGAGATGTTTGCGAGGCACATCTGAGTCTTGGAGAATGACATGCAGCATAGTGCAGCTGGAATATAAACTGGTAACAGTATGAGGCAAGAAAGGGCAGGGCAAGGGCAGAGCTCTGAATTCCATTGTAATTTGGCATTTGTTCTATCGGATCTGTTTTTGAATGGCAGTACCAGTAGGAGTGTGACAAATGGATTCAGAGTGTGGTGTGTAGTGTGGGATCAAGTTAGAAACCCAGGCAACTAGTGATAAGGTCCTGAACTAAACTATGAACTGTTTCTCAAAGACCTAAAAGCAGGTCTTTGAAACATTACTGGGTCAGATGCTTTTGTGGGTTATTTAAAAGAAGGCAGATAATCTCAGCTTGCAGACAGGTTTAATTTCTTTTATTAAAAAAAGCTGTCAGTGCAATTTCAAAACCATATGATATTTTAGAACTCTGCAAAAAGAAAACAACAGATAAGCAGACATTCATTGATCTGTGCTTAGAAATAGTGTGCTCCCTTTTCAGGAAACCTTATGCAGATTAATCAGAACCAAACCCATAAATCTTAATCATAACATATGTCCTGTCATCTGCAAATGTGTTTTTAAGTCTGTACAGGTATGACCTTATGCCACAATGAACAAATGAACTGGAAAGATCAAAGTCATTTGATCTGGTTCTGTGATTTATAATTTCCAAACCAACATGTAGAGAAAATAGCAGGCATCAAACATCCATCTATATTTGCACAGGTCATATGCTGTAATTCTATCCAAGCAGAAGTTTCCACGGTAAACAGGGTAAGACTTGCCAATACTTCACGGGTTTCCAAAAAGCTCTTGGGAGAACTTTGTAACTGGAAAAGAAAATTTTTACAGATGAAATCTTTAGGAAAATAATGTCACAGACTGTATTTCTGGAGAAAGCCTTTTGCCAAATATCTCATCAACAAGTATGGTGCTGGCAGTGACCCATCCTATGGTAGAGGTGGCAAAATACTCCCTCCAATACTTGTTTTCATTTGCTCACAACTTCCTAGAAAAAAAAAATCTTACTTTGAGTTGAAATTTTCCATGTTTTATCCCAGTCCAAAGGTGATTTTAAAAAAAGTTTTTGGAAAGTTGAGTTAAATTCAAATGAAATTTATAAAGCTAAGTCAGTTGAGGAGCTGTATATACACAAAGATCTCACTGGATAACACTGAAAAATGACATTTTCCTCTTTTTTTGTTGACTTTTGGAATGCTGATTCCTTTTGGTTCTTCTTTTTGAAAGAATTTAACCAGGTTAAGATCAGGAAACCAATCATTTCAAATTTATTCAAACAGATTTTTTTCTTATGAAAAACTAATAAAGTAAGACTATATACTACTTCCTAGTTTTTTTTTTAATTTAGGATACCTCATATATATTGATAGGAAGAAAATCTTTAAAAATAAAAGTTTAATCAATTAAATTCAGCAAACCTTATTATTAAGTACTGGGCACAAAATGAGTGCTCAGTGTTTGGGCTTTATAAAGCTGAAAATATGGTCCTTATTCTAAAGAAATGCATTATTTGGTAGAAGAGATAAGACTAATAAAAATACAGTAATATGTATAGAATATGATATGTTATAGCATAAGTATAAGCTAAATGTTGTAGGAACACAGAAGCAGGAGAAATTACTGTTCACTGAAGATAGGAATAGTTTATTCTGGATCTTGAAGGACTAGGGACAATGATGAGGGAGTTTTAGATTAGCCTGAAGTATACGCAAGCACAGTGGTTAGAAATAAGGCCAGGAAAAGTGGCTGTGTTGTATGCGAGAGAGGGCAGAGTAGGAACTGAAGCTGTAAAGGTGGGCTGTTTCTCAGTGGGGGCCTTCTAGTATTTTGGATGGATGGCTCTTTGTCATTCCAGCAGTTATATAGCTCTGTTCCCAGCCTTCTAAAATCCAGTCGTGCTCCTCATCATGGAGACTACTGAAAAGAATCCTCTTCCAAGATTTAAAAATATCCCCTGGGGTAGAAATCATCCTGTAGAAAAGACTGAGGGAGCTTTGGGTAGTGCGTTTTGGGGCATGATTTAGTTCTATAGTTGATGAAAGACTAGAGAATAATTTCAACCAGAGGAAGGGCATGATCGGACTTGTGAATCGAGACAACCAGTTTGGAGAGTGACTGGGAGGGAAAATTGGGAGGAAGTAGGACAATGAATTCAGGGTAGTGCTATCATCTAGGCAAGACTTAGTGGCCACTTGAGCTAAACAATTTCATTCCCTTTTATGCCTAAAAACATTACTAGACTTTTAAAAAGCTATTTTTCTTGTCCTTGAAACTCCATAGTGCTGCACTGCAGAACTTTTTGTGCTGTAGCTGCCTTCTTGTTTTTTTTTTTCTTTTCCTAAATTAATGTCATATGGCACATTCAATACAAAAACAAGATTCTTAGAGGGTGATCATAACACCCTTTCTACAACATACTTTCTAATTATAGAATAAACACATGGAGGATGGAAAGCTCTATTTAAAAAACAAGACAAAAAGAAAATTGTTTCTGTTTCCTTTTAGATTGTATTTGGATTCTTTCACTTGACAATCCCCCCTCCCATCACTGTTTTAAAGGAAGGCTCTGTTGGCAGTAGATTGAATGATTTTGAATCCCAGATGTCAGAACAGTGGAAACTCAAAGTGCATAGGCAGATGGAGCCTGTCAGAAGCACCAGTAGGGCCAAAACGGAAGACAGTGCCCAAGGCAAGGGAGGCAGGGAGACAGTTCCCTTATCTGGTGTGTACAGGAAGTCCACGAGACTGGAAGTGAAGGCCAGAGGAATATGGTTGCCCTTACATGTTTCAAAAAGGTGTCTTGACTCAACACAGCAGCTGTGACTACATCTTGTAATGTGTTCTCTCTCAACTGCTGAAATATTGCTGCCTTCTGGCTTCCCAGAGGAACTTTGGAAGGGACTATATTGACAGAAGATAAACCACAGATATATATATATATATATATATATATATATATCTTAGATTTTTCCCGCCAAAAGCCTCTTCCAGAATCTTTCAAGTGCTTTGTTTGTTTGTTTGTTTGAAGCGAAATGGGATTTCAACCCATTTAAAAGCTGAAACCTTGTATCACATTTATGCAGAAACCCAAGGACATGAGATCACAAGTTTGAATCTGATCTTCATTAGAGAGACTTTTATTCTGCAAACATCATTTTTTTGGGCCTCATTCTTGTTAAAGTTTCCTAAAACTGGCTTAAGTCCACACAGATTTTCTAGGGCTACATTCCCATCAAGTTTTCTTATGAAAACTTAGTTTTGATTTCATTGAGAACACACTGCAAAAAATGTATTGACAGCACTTTTAAATTCTGTGATGCTTTGTATGTTATACAGAATTTTAATATACATTTTTGTATTAAGTCCTCTGCAATGCAGAATTTAAGATACCAAGCTCATAGCACAGAAAATCAAGAACTCAAGTCTAGGTCTTCTGACTCCAAGCTCATGCTGTTCTCCCAACAGTGTCATATTCCATGGCTAGTTTTTTGTCTCCTGCATTGATAGGGAAGAGATCCAGAAAGTCTAAGCAGTGGGATCTTCAAGTTCCCACCCAAGGTCCACTTCTTTAAAGAATGAGCATCTATACTACTGGTACTTACTAGTACTGACTTTTAGAAGTGCTGGAACCGACTCTGTGAACCCATGGTCTTCAGTGACAGGATATGCCAATGGCCCGAGCTTTCAGTGACCATTTCTATGTTGTGGCAGCCAGTGGCTCCCAAAAGCATTTTCTGCTGGTATTGGTGACTGCAAGATGCTCTTGTCAAGGATTTTGAGAGGTCCTCTGGGTCATTCTAGCCTCTTTTTCCTGGAATAGTTCTTGGCAGGCTGCCAGTGTCAAAAACTCAGCATCACCTCTAAGGGAAAAGCATAGCTCTAGTGTTGTACAGCTCTTCTCAAACTTCTTCATAATGACTTTGGGAAGCAAGACAGTGTTTAGGTCTATAATTATATGCCTTGGGATTTTATAGAATTTTATAGACTGAAAGAGTTGAGTCTACTGACAATTTATTGCTTTAGAGTGAATGCCTTAATTCCTTTCTTAAAAAAATCACATGTATAGCTCTTAACATTTTTTCTCTATAAGCTCCTTGTTTCTGTTATAGTACATTCATATGAAGTGAATTCTGGAAACTGGTTTACACATTTCCACAACTTTCTAAATCCTTGTAATGCATCCTTGAGGAAAGTCCTTTCTGTTTTAATCCCCTTTCTACATACGAGAAAAAGGAGGCTTAAAAAAAACAAAACAAAACAAAGCAAAGAAAAACAAAAACTTGCTCCAGTGGTAATCATGAGAGATCTGCCTTCTGATTGTTTCTAAATCCCAGAAATGTGTAATGGATAAGAAATCTATATTACAGTCAAAATTTGTGTTTATTTATTGTTATCCTTACTGAATGGCATACTTTCTGTGAGAAAAGGCTTAAGTCTTATGTGATCTGGGCAGAACTCAGAACTTTGAAGTTGGCACTTCCTTTCTTACCCATCAATAATTAATCAGCTATTAATTATCCTTCATTACCGTCTTTGACTTTGTTCAAGTGATGGTATGATCCTCATTCAACAACTGTAATCTCATTCTTCTTTATATGTTTGGTATAGAGGCATTCTGTGACCTGTTTCATAATGAGCTGTAGGATTTTCAGGGAGTTCCGAGAAAACACTGTCCTCTCTAATTGAATATAGTATCACATGAAAAGTCCCTTTATGCTCATTCTTCCCTATTCCTTTAGGTAGTATTGAATGAAGAGATGATATCTGGGATCTACCTCTTATAACCAGGAGACCTCAAGCTTAAGGAAAAAAATAAATATTCTGTAGACTGCAAAGTGGAAAAATAAACTATTTGGTCTTTGTTAGTGATATGGGCCAACAAATTAATCTTAGGTCCATGTCTTTGTTAATGATATGACCCACAAATTAATCTTGGGTCCAACTCTAAATTTCTCATGAAGTCAACAATAAATGTGCTTGTTTTTATACTAATACCACATAAAATGTGACTAGTATGTGCCAGTTCATGACCTGCTTGTTATGGTCCTATGAAGAGATAAGAAAAGTAAGAAAAGAAGCTGAGAACAAGAGTTAGGTTTAGGTGCTTTTCTAGAAATATGCCATGTGGAAAAATTCAAAATCAGCGATTGATGGAAGTGTAGCATTTAGTGGGGTATTGACCAGTGCAGGATACATTGGAAATTAAAACAATGGCAACAATTAGCCTTTCACTATAGGTGATTTTTTTTTATTTAAAGAGAAATAAAAGCATGTAAAGGGCAGAGATAATACAGAATTTCAAAAAAAAGATAAACAATAAGAGATCACTAGTTGATAAATTACATATTGTCCTCTTAGAAATAGTTGTTCAAGTTACAAAATTAAAGCATCCAAAGTAGACATTCAAACAGTGACAGTGTGAACAGCTATGCATGCATGAGTCTCTACATGTATTTCTATCCTTTCTATATTAGAGGGAAAAACAAAACTTAGCAAGACAAAACAAAACAAATTCCTATAAAAACATGAAACCAAAAAGTCATATAAAACCACAGTACAAGGTGATCTACAATGATTACTGTGTTGTTTCTTATTATCTTTAATAGAATTGTCTATATCATCAGGCATAATTGAATATAGCAGTATAATTGAATACAGCAGTACATAACAATATTAGTAAAAATAAAACATTGTAGACAGTATAAAACTTCAAAGGCAGGTAATAATCAAACCAGAGTGGATGTTCTAGTAAATCTTGTCATCTTCAGTGCAGTTGCCTATACTCTCAGACTTGATACTACCAATCATAACAGCTTTGAATAAAATCTATCAATACAAAACAGCGATCTAACAAACCAGTGTAAAACCTACACTGTTTTACGATCAGTCATGGTAAAACAGTGTAGGTTTTACAGAGCTTTAGATTAAGTTAATAGGAAATGAAGGATGATTACTGTACTATATCCTGTTATTTTTGGGATTACTGTCTGTGCCCTCAAATCTAGTACAGGTAGAATGACTGGAACAGAATGTAATACATCTAAGCAGAGTAGTGTGAGTAATGTGGGTTTTAAATCCTGGTACACTATTAATAATATAGTATATCAAAGCCATCTATGTTAGAGAGTCTAACCATCCTTCTCTGCCTCATTTCTGCTATGCTATTTTTCTGCCTTTGTTTGTCTAGTTTTCTCCTTCATTCTACTGCCTGCCCCACTCATTGAGGCCTTTCTGCTACTGTTCCTAAAATTCTGGTATTTTTTTTCTCTCTCTAGACTGTCCTTCAGGATTCTCTATAGGGTTGCATTGGTGGTCACAAACTCCCCCAGTTCCTCTTTGTCATGGAAGCATCTTGTTTCTGCATTAATTTCTAGTGACAGTTTTGCAGGGTACATCAATCTGGGCTGGAGGTTATTTTCTTTCAGGGCTTAGAATACTTCAGTCCAAGCTCTTCTTGATTTGATGGTCTGTGTTGAGAAGTCAGCTGTGATTCTGATCTGCTTACCTTTATAGGTAATCTGTTTCTTTTCTCTGACAGCTTTTAATATTCTGTTTTTATATTGAATTTCTGGTGTCTTGATTATTATATGTCTGGGTGTAGCTCTGTTTTGGTTGTAGGTGGCTGGAGTTCTGTATGGCTCACATAACTGAATGTCATTTTCTTTTCCCATGCTTGGGAAGTTTTCCTTAATTATTTCCATGAATAGCCTTTGTAATTTGCCTGTATATATTCCTGCTTCTTTGTTCACATTTCTTATTCTGAAATTGTAGATTCTCTTGTCATCTTCTAGCCTTTCTATTGTTACTGTCTGTTTCCTTGTTATTTTTAAGAGATCTTTCCTTTCATGATCACACATTGCAAACTTGTCTTCAAGTTTTGATAGTCTATCCTTAGTTTCTTTTAAGGCATTTTGCCAGCTTTCAATGGAGTTTTTAATTCCCTGTAGTCTCTTTGAATCTGCTTCATGTATTCTATATTTTCTTTATATTCTTTATCAAATGTTTCTCTCCTTTATTGGTGTTCCTTCCTTCTCCCATCTGTTTCTTCCTGAGAGATGCTTCCTGAGAGCATTTCTTTTATTACTCTACTCATATCTTGCTTTACCTGATTTAATATTTCAGTTTTGAGCTCATCTACAAGGTCCCAAAGACATCTCTTAATGTCCATTGAAGCCATGTCTGATGTTGCATGTTTGCTGCCCTCAGTCTCCCTTATTTTTCCCTCTCCTGGATCAGTGCTCTCAGGGTTCTGGGCTGGGGGTCTCCTCCTCCCTGTCTCTCCTGTCATGGTC